>ML279178.1:35533-90964 GCA_005239495.1 Nicotiana undulata | reverse complement strand
TATTTTCAGACCATATTGATACACAATTCCTTCACCTTTGAAGGATTATTTTGAGAACTCTTAATGTTTTCCTTTTTACATTTACCATAATGATGACTATATTATTTTGGTATTTGGCACACCCATGTTCATTTGTCAACCACTTGTCTTCATTTATATTTATTATGCACCGCTATCACATTCACTTCAAGAATTGAGCAAGTCCAGTGGGACAAGCTTCATGCTTTTTTTTAAAATGAAAAATACATTATTTTTCTTTAGTCATCACTATATTTTCAATATGGTGCATTGGGACATCCCAATGCCTTATCCATATAAATGCATGTTAGGCCATAATGAGTTGGGACTTAAACCCAACTCTTATCATCATGGTGCACCAGGATTCAAATCCGATGTCTTATCCTCATGGTGCGCTGGACTTGAACCCATTGTCTTACCCTCATATAATATTTATCACAAATTGTCTCATTCACTTCTAGGAATGGAACATAATTTTATGTAGTCACAAATAAGTAAATAAAAATGATAAGAACTATTATAAATAAAATTATGATGTAGTACAAACTCGTGTACTAGTATCTTACATATAAACATCTCAAAACATAAAATCACCATGTAGTGTTATTACTATGTGATGTGTTACTGCAAACTAATGCATGATGATTACATAAAATGTACACAAGAACTGAAACACATAACTAAATATACTTAACTTTGGAAAGCAAATAATCTAAGTAATAACTATTTCTAGCATATTCTGTTTTTATACCGAAGATGTCAAAATAGGATAGTAAAATATAATGGTATCACTTTTTCAAGTATCAACATAAAAAAATGGTGCATCTAATTAGATTCGTATGGATCATAATATAACTGACATTATTTTTCATGTGCCTAAAGCAGAAGATTAGCGTAATATATTGCCTTTGCCAAAATAGAAAACTAAGTGTAAAGTTTTTCACTCACAAAAGTTTTTCTTTCTCAAAGAAGCAATAGAATCACATCACAAAGCCAAACAAAAATCAGAGTTAAATCCCAACATAGTATTACTAACAAATTAAAATCCTTGAAGTAATATGGTCGATCCTCCAACATGATCATGTAACATAACTATTATGAGTTAGAAAATCACCTTTTTCAGATTAACAATATTTAGCTCTAACATGATTGAAATTTAATTTCATGGGAACTCTAGGATATAGTAATTATTATCTACCTAATATACATGTCTAACTTTGTAGTAATTATGTTATAATTTATAGAACCACTAAAATATTATTTAACGGACCAAATATTAGCATCTGATGGTCCTACATTCCTCACCAAACTACCATATAACTCCTGCAATTCATGATAGTTAGTACAACAGTCAAAAGTAATAAATTACATAAAACTTAAAGGATTTAAGAGTGAGTGCGCAAACCAATAATTCTATTTTTATTTTAATATATTAGTTTATCTTCAAGTTTAAGTTATGATAGACCTCCGATGCATACCTCGGATTGCACTATTAATTCACAATATCACCTTTTAATCTTCGTGGCGAGATATAAAAAGACCATACGAAATTTTGCTGCAACGCTTCAACTTGTATGCCTAATTTTGTGACTTACTTTGAAGTTGAAGAAGATCAAAACATTACTGAAAAACATAATGTGATTAAAATGAACAATATAAGCAAACTATCAACATGGTATATGAAATGGCGTAGGTATGATGATATAAATAAAATATTAGAGACTCGTGTTGATAACGTGTTAAAAAACTAAGCTCAAAGTAATAATATGAAACAATAAAATAGACAAAAGATGTAGAGAGCAAGAGAGGAGAGATCCTTATTTCTTCTATATACTCAAGTGTATATAATGTGATGCCCAAATCTTTTATTTATAGGATGACATTAAGGTAATACAAAAGGATGTCATAAACATGACATTAAACATTTGAGATCATGAAGATCATGGAGGAGGTTATGGAGTTGTGGGAGTTACAACCATAATGGTGAAGAATAATGAGAGGTTAATGGAGAAGATAATGGGAGTAACTTTTTTAGGAATTATAGACATCCCCTAATATAATTACAATATTTCATAACAATTAATAATTTTTTAAACAAAAAAATAATGTGAAAAGTGATACTCTTTTATGTTCATACTTTACTTTTAAGTTTGTACCCAAAAAAAAGTCATACTTTCTTATTTAGAATTTTTTTTTTGTTTTATCCTTCATAAAGTAATTTATGATCAGATAAATACTTAAATTGTGATGACCCAAAAGGTCATCCTGTGTAATATTTAACTAAAATTATATTTCGAGGCCCCGAAAGCCTTCGTTAATCTCACCTCGATGTGCGTGTGCAACCCGGGCGCATAGTCGGGAAGCCTTTATGTGGAAATTTGATAAAAAGTTGAATTTATGATAATTAATTGAATAAAGTTGACTTTAGTCAACATTTTTTGGTAAACTGACACGAACCCGTGATTCGACGGTCCCGGAGGGTCCGTAGAAAAATATGAAACTTGGGCGTATGCCCAGAATCGAATTTCGAGGTCCCAAGTCTCAGAAATGAATTTTTAAAGAAAATTGTTTTTCTGAAAAATACAAGGCTTTTGAAAATGAAATTTGATGTGAAACCTGTGTGATCAGGCCCGTATTGTGGTTTCGGAGCCCGTAACAGGTTCAATATGTTTATTATGAGTTATTTGTGTAATTTGGTAAGAAACAGACTAAGTTTGACGTGATTCGAACAAAAAATGGAAAATATGAGAGTTTAAGATGTTGTGAAATACTACAATGATTTCGAGGCCTCATTCGTTGTGTTTAATGTTATTTTGGTAGAGTAACTGCACGAGTGGGTCCGTAGGATGTTTTGAAGTTGCGGGTATAATTGGTGTTGAGCCCCGAGAGCTCGGGGGGGGGGGAGGGTTCGGGTAGGTTCCGGGGTATTTTTAGACTTAGAACTCAGCAGTTGCAGATCAGAGGGGTCAAGTCTCTGAACCTGTAGCGCGGTCCGCGGTGGACCTTCGCGGCCGTGATCGCNCGGGGGGGGGGGGGGGGTTCGGGTAGGTTCCGGGGTATTTTTAGACTTAGAACTCAGCAGTTGCAGATCAGAGGGGTCAAGTCTCTGAACCTGTAGCGCGGTCCGCGGTGGACCTTCGCGGCCGTGATCGCTCTATCGTGGACCGCGGTGGGGGGGAGGGGGGTTCAGAGAGGTTCTTGCAGTTGAGGGCGCGGTCCGCGGTGGAACCTTCGCGGCCGCAGTCGCTCTAGCGCGGTCCGCGGTGGAGGCCGGGGAGGGGTATATATAAACGAGATTTTCAGTTATTTTCTATTTTTTTCAAAACCCTAAAACATAAGAGGCGATTTTCTAAACACTCCTTCTTCTCCAAAACATTGGTA
This sequence comes from Nicotiana undulata, assembly GCA_005239495.1. Taxonomy (NCBI): domain Eukaryota; kingdom Viridiplantae; phylum Streptophyta; class Magnoliopsida; order Solanales; family Solanaceae; genus Nicotiana; species Nicotiana undulata. Next base: position 87,565 of record ML279178.1, on the reverse strand, counting down.
AGTGATTTCTAACTCATTTTCTTTACTCCTTAACTTCTTTTTACAAGATTTCATCCTAAAATCTAGGGTTTTCATGGGGGGAATTGGGAATTTTGGGTAAAATCTAAGAATATCGAATTTTGGGAATTTATACCTCAATTTGGGATCAGATTCCAAAACTAATTATATACCCGGGCTCGGGTGAATGGGTAATCGGGTTTTGATCTGAATTTCGGGTTTGGACCAAGCGAGCCCGGGGTCGATTTTTGACTTTTGGGAAAAACTTTAGAAAACTCATTTCTATGCATTAGAACTTATTCATTTAGCATTTATTGATATAATTAAGTAACTTGTGTCTAGATACGAGCGAGTTGGTGGTGGAATCAAGAGGTAAAGCGGTAATAGAGGCTTGATTTATGCTCGTGGCATCGAGGTAAGTGTTTGGTCTAATCTTAACTTGAGGGATTACGTAAAGAGTCCTATTTGCTATGTGATTATCCATGTCCAACGTATAGGTGAGGTGACGAGTACCTATATGTTGTGGTCAATGCATGCTCGTGAGTCGATTTTGAGGTATTACATGTTTTTCTTCATTATTTATTGTGTTATGAAGCAAATTTCATGTCGGAAGTATGCAATTGTTGAAAATACCTGATAAGGACATGTGATAAGTTTTTTTCAGTTTAGGATTGTTTTGTTGAGTCATGTACTCGGATGAGATTGATTATAGCTGAGTCCCTTGCCAGGGCGATATTATTGTTGTTGTTGTTCCCTTGCCAGGATGAAGTGAGTTATGATTCATATTTATGATTATCTTTGCCTTGTTGTTGTTGTTGATATTGTTTGGGTGAGGAAGAGTGTAAAGCACGAAGGGTGATACCGTGCCATTCATTCATTCATTTATTGCATGGTGAAGATGAGAGTAAAAGCACGAAGGGTGATGCCGTGCCATTCATTCATTCATTTATTTATTTATTTATTGTAATGTGAGGATGAAAGTAAAAGCACGAAGGGTGATGTCGTGCCATTCATTCATTTATTTATTGCAATGTGAGGAAGAGAGTAAAAGCACGAAGGGTGATGTCGTGCCATGATTTTAAATTTATAGCACGAAGGTTAATGCCGTGCCATTCATTTATTCATTGCATTGTGAGGATGAGATTAAAGCACAAAGGGTGATGCCGTGTACATATTTGTTTGCGTTGCTACCTTCCGTTGATTTTCATTCTGTTATATTGAGGCCTTGTTCAGTTATTTGTTATTGTTTCTCTCTTGTTTTCCCCAGCATATCCCCCATCCCCCTCGTACTTAATTGTTATTTCCTGTTACTATCTGTTGTATATTGTAGAACTGTACAGGTATATGTTGTTGTTGTGTCTGGCCTCGTCACTGCTTCGCCGAGGTTAGGATCGGCACTTACTCAGTACATGGGGTCGGTTGTACTGATGCTACACCTGCACTTCTTTATGTTGTGCAGATCACGCAGTCGGACCCAGTGGACATCGTTAGAGGGAGTATTCTTCAGTCCATACAGGCGACACCGAGGTAGTTCCGCAGGCGTTCGTGGATCTCGGTGTCATCTTCTATCTTATTGTTTCTGTCTTATCCTAGTATCATAGACAGTTGTACTCTTCATTTCAGACTTTTGTTGTAGTAATCTTAGACAATCCGTGAGATGTCGTGACACCAATTCTGGGGGATTATGTACGTAAATTTTGTGGCAGTTATTATATTATTATACATAGACTCGCAGCTTCCGCATTGTTATTGATCGTTTATGTTCTTTGTTTCACTCTTAGATGATTTAAGCAAAGAAAGTTAGTAAAATTAACTCAAACGTTGGCTTGTCTACCGGGTTCAACGTTAGACGCCATCTCGGCCTGAAGGTGGGATTTCGGGTCGTGACATAATTCTTGTTTTATTCTATAAATTTAAAAAGTCTTTATTTATTTGCCACACAACTTGTTTGGATGATCGTTAACTATTGTACTGTATCGTATTGTTACTTTAAATACGATGTTTGTTTCGGTTGTTACTTAAATTTTATTGTATCGTATAGTTAAATCCGTTGTTACATAACGACGAAATGTGCCATTTTATGTACGACCGATTTGGTGTGGTTGCATCATTATCTTGTCTTTTTCTCTCATCTCAGCCTTCACTATTATTAAATAATTTTATTTTATCATTTACTCTACCTTTTTATATAATAAACTTACCCCGTATCGTAATTTCTTTTATAATCTTCCGATTGCTAGTGCATAATATCATGAGACAACGATAAACGATAATCTATCCAAATATTATATTGATCGAATGATACAGTACAATACAATACAATATAATAAAATACAATACATTATGAACGACGTGTAACAACCCTCCAAACAAGTTGCGTAAGTAACTACTAACTTGAGACGAAAAATATAAAAAAGGAGCGAAAGTAACTACTAACAAAAAGAGAAAAAAATAAGATCAAAAGAGAGACACGTAGGTTGGAGAAAAGGGCAGAAAAGAAAAGAAAAGAAAGGAAAAAAGGAAGAAAAATATAGACGGGGAAGGTTAGGCAGTTGGAGGCTTGGAGCGGGCATTAAAGCGTAGTAAAGACATAAATGCGTAAAAATAGCGGGGGCTAATGTTAGAAATAAAATACTTCTATAGGAGAAGGTAGCAGCACCATTTAGCTTATTTCTCTTTACATTCTCCGTCAACAGGGGCCCCACCAACAAAAATGGCTGGTAGGTCTCTGTGGCGCGCCACAAACAAGCTGTTAGTGGCGAGCACCGCCCTAGGTGGCGGAGCCGCCGCCGCCACAATTGCCAGCTCTGACGACCCAGCCATGGCCCTCAAGCTTTGCACAATTGTCCCTCTCCGCCTCTTTCGCGATGCCGTCACCGCTGCCACCATTGCTTTCGGTACGCTTCTCATTCAATTCACATAATTTCTCCTTTTTATTTTCTTTTCTTTCTCGTTATTCCGTCCTATGAAGCTTGTAGTCTTGGCTAGAGACGTACAACTTTATTTATATTATAATTGACGCTGGATCCGCATGTGAGTTTCTGAAAATTTGAAGCTCTGTATGGACACGCAAGCTGATGGGTTGCCCTTCATCCTGAAGTTTAAGAACATGTGACTCTTAATTTATTATTATCATGATGTTGGAGTGATCTTAGCGGCAAAATATGATTAAATATGAGCTATTTTGTTTTTGTGGGTCCATAGTGCTCTGGCCCCCGCTAGTCGCTTCATTGGCTTAGTCATGAATAGAATTAAGAGTATTGGAAGCGTAATTATTGCAGATTTTGCCACTTCCAATCCATTTGCTAATAGATAAAAGACAACTGGGGTGCACATTAGCTTCATAGACTGTTGGATTTCTGTGGCTTTAATAACTTGCGATGGACTGACCTATACAAATAAAAAGACTTGCGAAGGACTGTCATTTCTTCTTCACTCGGTCCCATTTAAATATTTAAGGTTGTAAGAAGAAGGACTGTGCAGTCTGTTCCATATGGCGTGCCTTTCATTTGATTAAATGGTGTTTCTCTTATATGTGGATTCAAACCCTTTCAGAATATACATGGAACCAAGATGTTAGGTCACTTAAATCAAGATTACAAAATTTGCTGCCATAAGAGGAATCAGGAGTATATGAAAGCACTGAGATTGCACTTTTGAGCTTCCATTTCATGCTAAAGTTTCTAGGAATATTTGGAAATGGATCACATGTCTATATGAAGCACACATTTCATTCATGATATAAGTTGGATTTGGATAGAGATGATTCATGGTGCCCGGCTATCATGAGTAGAAGATCTCTGAGTCAATTAATGTTTCTGTTTGTCAGTCGATAGTGCTTCACTTATGGGGAGCTGGTGAAATTAGTCATCTTTTAAGGAAACCTTGTGGAATAAGATGCATTTGGAGTTCTAGTTAATTTGGACATTAAATGATAATGATGGCGCATACAATATGATAAAATAGGTAACATCAGAAGTGGTGATAGTTGTGGCAAGAAGAACATCAAATACGTGCAGTTTATTATTTGCTAGTATTATTTCTTATAATGGTGGTGTTCAAGCTTGTGTTTGCATTGATTGATCCATTGGGTAGACCATTATAACGTTCAAACATAGATATCTAAACTGCCCACTAAAGTTAGAGCAAATGGGCTCATACTGAATGTTGTAGTTGGGATTTGAATTTGAGGTCTCCAGATTTTTACTCATATCATTTTATTTCTCAACCATTTAGCCAAGATATTAACAGAATTTGAAATGTTAAAAAATAAACTGAAGGAAAAGGATTATTTTTAGCCTTTATGGCTTCTTGGGTTCTGCACATTACTTTCTTTAGTCTAATACTCATTACCATTTTAATAAATATTTCTTTCATCATTAGTTTATGAATATAGGGTATGGACCACATATACCCACAAAAAAAAGTGGATGGATCACATAATTTAAAATGGAGGAAGCTGAGGATTAATCCTCTTCTACAACTATTTTAGTTGGAAGGTAAGTTTGAACCTTTTTTAAGGGCCATTTGCTTCAGATCTAATTTGGTCTCATTTTAGAACCAAACACGGTCTTCCATAATGAGTTTGAATTCTTGCGGAAGGAATATGAAGGGTTTAGGAAGACCGTTATAAGTTTATGTACATTGTGTTTTATATTAACTATGGGAAAGAATTGCATAAACCTCCCGTGAGGTTTGTACTTGTAACACATGTCTCCCTTGTGGTTCCAAATATTACATGCAACTCTGCTCCCATGTAACCAAAGAGGTCACAGGTTCGAGCCGTGGAAACAGTCTCTTGTAAAACTGCAGGGTAAGATTGCGTACAATAGACTCTTGTAGTCCGGCCTTTCCACAGACCCTACACATAGTGGGAGCTTAGTGCACCGGATTGCCCTTTTTTTTTTTAAAGCTATACTGTGATAAAAAACGGATAAGTTTTCCACCATGTGGTCATTTAGTTTTGTTTTATTTCATGTATCAAGATTACTTTATTAGGTTCACATTATTGGATGCATACATTTAATCCTTTTATGCTCCTAAACTTTTCTATTATCCCCCCGATTCACTTTGTTTGGTTATAGTTCGGAGTGCGAAGGTCAAAGTACGTAATTTTCGATGTAAATTAAATTCTTCAAGTTTTTAAAAATAAAATTACACATTTTATAACTACATAAAAAGTACCATAAGTGGGAGTGGTTAATAATCCGAACTGTTAGAAAAATATTTAAGTAAAGCATAGTCAAAGAAGAATCTCTTTGACTCTCCAAATAGTAAATGTGTCAAACAAAACGGAACAAAGAGAGCATATTCCTACATAATAACAATGAAAAAAAAAAGATTTAAAAAAAAAAAAGAAAAGTAGAAAGAAATGCAGAATAATTCCATTCAAAAGAGAAAAGTGCAGAAGAAATAAGAAAAAAACCTATTGCTTTTCTCTTTCTTGTCTATTTTATTTTGCAAATCTTAATAGTTTTGTTATTTATTTATGCTTTTAGTAATGCAAAATCATCTGAAGAAGTTGAATGGAGAATGGTTGGGTTAAACTCATGATCCAATAAAATATGATAATGTAGTTTTGCACGCAAAAAAATAAAATATGTAAGTATACGGAACAAATTTGTCCGCTTATATGTTAAATTGTAGTTTGGGTACACAAAATCTGAAAGAAGAATTGTTATTTTTATGAGTAAAGAGTTTCATTTGATTGGCATCAAGAAGATGCAAAGTAGTAGAAAAGAGGTTACAAAAGATATTAAGTTAGCTCCAAAACACAGTATGCTTCTTTTACTGAGATTATTTTGTTGTCCATATTACTTCCGTGACCAGCAGTCCACCATTTTATTTTGTGCACCAAAAGATGCATATCCAGCTTTGACCGAGTATCTCCCATCTTTGGAGTTGCCCCATTTTACTTGTCCATTGCCTGAGGATTGATAGCACAACTTTCCAGTTTAGGGAGAAGGTTAAGTAGTTCTTCAAACGCCCAATCTTGTTTATTTCTCCTGAAAAGGATGTTCCAGGTGCTACCTTCTCTATTTTGAGGAATAGTAATAGGATCACAAGAAAATTGGAACAGGTTAGGATGATCATCTTTTAGCTTACAGCTACCTATCCATTTCCAAGTTCTAAGTGAGAAATCTTGGAAGAAATCTCCCTAAAGTCTGTATGTGCCTTCCAAAGGCCAACTCCATATGGGGCTCTCCGTATCTTGGTACACCAGTGATTCTAAATAACATGTTTAGTGTTGACTACCTCTTTCCATAGGACTTGATCCGGTGTGCATACCTCAACAGCAAGTTCATAAATAGTGCTTTGTCATACAGTGCCAGATTTTTAGTGCCCAGGCTCTCATAAATTTTTGGCCTTCCTTAGACCAGTTCACTAGATGAAATTTGTGCCCCTTGCTGTTTCCTTCCATGGTAAGGATCTTCTGAACCTATCAATCTGCTTCAGGACCTTGTTTGGAATGGGAAATAGAGTTGTATGTTGGAATGCTGTCCAGGACACTATTTATCAGTGTAAGCGCCCCCCCCCCCCCAAAACACACACACAAAAAAAAACCCCGGAGAGAGATATTGCATTTGCCAAGTAGCTAATCTCTTTTCAAATTTCTCAATCACACCATTCCAGATAGCAGCAGCTCTGTTGTTAGCACCTAATTGGAGCCCCAGGTAAGTAGTTGGGAAGGAATCAATACAGCCGCAAAATTTTTCAGCCAACTCCTACGTAACATTTGAAACAAGGAGTAGGCCCGCACATGAGGGGGCGTGTTGAAGACATAATTAATAAATTGAAGTGTGCTCTCTCTAATAGCTTACTTAACCTTTTAGATGAGATGGTTATGCACTTCAAGTTCCCATCCCACAACCGATGTGGAACAAACTCAATAAAAAGTAATACCTTCTCCTTTCTGCCTTGTTTCTGACAGATTGAAAAAGTTGACAAGGAGGGGAACCAAACTCCTCTTTGTCTTTATTTACTCTCTTGCTTCACTTAATCACCTCGTTGTATTTCTTACAAACAAGAGGAGTCTACTGCTTCACTTTACTTTTAATCTTTGCAACCCCTCCTCTTCCCTTAACTGAACACAGAAAAAGTCCATATTAGCTAAGCAGAGAATGAAGGTATTCCTAGCTGACATATTGTTTGAAATTTATGTGATCCTTTTTCACATACCCAATTCTGAGCTCAAAGCGCTGTACAAAGATAGGAAAAACATAATGTGAACACTTCCAGTCTCATACTCAGGCTATTTTCTATATGCTTTTCAGCAGAAACTTTTAATCATAGAATTAGTTCATCTCATCTTATTGTTGTACTTGCTTTTTTGAAAAATTTCATGACTAAGTTTTTGCATGCATGATTGGTAGGGCGCTCATTTTTGTGTTTCCGGTATGTAGGCTTTATGTCTATTCTGTCAAACATGGTGAATAAACCCTTAGTTCTTGTAGCAGGGAGGGAATAGTGGGAACGAGGGGTAAGTTCTATAGATGATGGCTTTTGTGTAAGTAATACATACAAATTATTTCTGTGTATTTTAGATAATCAAATTGGTTGCTTGTATTGAGTTATACATCCTTGGAATGAATTGTCTGTTTCATATTTAACAGCTTAACATGCATGATTTAGTAGGTTCATGAAGCCTTATTGAAGGCTTGATTGTCATGTATGTGGTACCTTCATATGCTTTCCTTGCATATAAGTTAAGGGTTGGTTTTAGACATTTGAGCAAATTAATGACAGACCATTTTTGGTGCTCATGAGGGATGAAAATACTAAAATGCATCTTGAAGAAATTTGACTGGGATTGTGGCTTTTATTAACCATCATCCTTACTTCGATCATTATTATGTAGTGATCTTAGTTGAAAGCTCAGTGTGTCATTCGGAATGTCAAGTAATGGAGCTATGAGTTAGCAGTGCAGATGCAGACTCATTCTGTATTTTAGCTGTTTTTCTGTTAAGACCTACCTGACGGTTAGACAGTTTGGATATTCATGCTATGAGCTCCGTTTGAGAATTTCGTCGCCTTTTCCTTTAACCTCGTTAACTTGCTATCATAAAGCTAGGGGGGGGGGGATGAAATTTTTGCGTTCTTTTTGGCTTTGTGGGGGTGATTATCTGTCAATATTAGCTATTGTAAGACTTTCGGGTCACTGATGAGATCTTCTGAAATAACACGTGTACGCATAATGATTGCTACCCCTTCATGTGATATTACAATAAGCTTGATAGTTAAAAAAGGTCTGCTTTAGGAATTTTTTAAGGGGAAGTACTTTTCAATATACTAAGATATGATCCAATTGTGACTTTTTGTTAGATTATGAATATTCACTCTGGGGACTTCCAGAAGGTAGTGCAGAGAGAGCAAAAATCAAACACGAAGTTCACATGAGGGGTGCACGCAGGCTCGAAGAACTTTGTTTCAAAAATGGTGGAATTTACATTAAGCTTGGTCAACATTTAGGACAGCTGGTATGCTACTTCTCTCTCAGGTTATTGTATAGATAACTGTATCATATTTATATTTATTCTGAGGCACTAGAGGCCTTGGGCTTATTCAACATGACCTTTGGTTTGCTCAGGAGTACTTAGTACCAGAAGAGTATGTTCGTATAATGAGGGAATCCATGTTAAATAGATGTCCTCATTCATCTTTTGATCAAGTGCGTGAAGTTGTCAAAAAAGAGCTTGGAGGTGCACCTGATGAAGTATGTGTTAACTGTTAATTTATCAAATTCTCCTCAAAACGGATGTTATGGTTTAATCTGCCAGCACAGTCAATCTGATATTTGGTGAATAAATGGTTTATAAATTCTTGACGTCATTGCTTTATATGCACTCAACTAAGTTAAAACTTTTGTCTACAGATCTTTGATGAATTTGATCCGGTTCCAATAGCAAGTGCTTCTCTTGCTCAAGTCCATGTTGCTCGAACGCATGAAGGGCAAAAAGTTGCTGTCAAGGTCCTAAATGTTAATATTGTTATAAATTGGAGTGGAGAATTTTCAAAACTTTTAGAAATCTCATTTTCGCTAATTTCAGGTTCAGCACACACACATGACAGATACTGCTGCTGCAGATTATGCAACTGTGGAGTTGATAGTAAACACATTGCATCAATATTTTCCTTCCTTTGATTACAGGTTTTAAATATTCTACTTTTTACTGAGTTTCATGTAACTCCTAATACTATTTGTTCCTGGCGAGTATTTTTTTGATAATCGAGAAATCTCACGGAACACTGGCACACGGTTTGTAACTCGGTGGATAATGGGCCCACCCCTTCACTTTTCGCAGGGAGAATATTAAGCACTTAGGATCATGTATGTCGATCAATCAATAGCAATCAACTATTCCTCAACCCCAACTAATCCATACCTTTATAGGGTATTTTTTTTTTTGATAAGATAAGTAAAGATTATTAAGGCATGTACCAAGATGGTACTGCAAAAACAACTTTACAACAGTACAGAAATCACCATATAGCAATTAAGTATACTCATCGCAATGAATCTAAAAAGTCTAGAACATCTAGAAGTCTTCTACTGTCCTCTCCTTACACCATTGAAATAGATTTTCTATACAATTATACTCTACAACTGCTATATGTTTCCTCTCTCCATCAAAACACCTCCTATAAGGTATCATTTGAACCACATGTTTTTGTAACCTTTAAGAAAGTGGACCTTGGGCCTAATTCAACATATTGAATTAGCTCAAAAGTTAGCTCGTAATCGTCCAAGATTTATAAAGAGACAACAACCCATTCCCTTAACCAATTTGAGGTAGTCCAACAATCGAGCATTGAACTTTTGGAGGGTGGACATAATATGAGGGTCCAACGTTTGGTAGACCAAGCATAAGAATGGGCCTGTCTTTGATTCCATGTTATGAAAAATGAACCTTAGGCCTAACTTAACCTCAAAAGCTAGTTCATGAGATACACTTTGGGAGCAGGCATTGACCCTACCTTATGACTATTTGGACTATAACAATTTCAGATCATCCAAATCATTTAAGGAGACAACAACCATTCCCTTAAACAATGTGGGACAACTTTACACCTTTTGACATGCCAAGTGTTGAACATCAGAGCGTTGACAACATAGCATAGGGGTTGTGAGAAATAATACACCGAAAAGTTATGTTATTGAGACTGACCATGATACAATGAGTCCTATATATATATATAATACATGTTTTACTCCTACTACATATGGGATTAGGATTATTTACCTGTAACTATTTAACTACCAAATTAACACTCTCTCTCAAGCCGGTGCATATAAATTCAATGTACCGAGCTTGTTATATATATAACTAATACGAGGACCCGTAAGGGACTTGGTGAAAATATCAGCAAGGTGATCATTCGACTTCATAAATTTTGTAGCAATATATCCTGAGAGTATCTTTTCTCTGGCGAAGTGACAATCAATTTCAATGTGTTTAGTCCTCTCATGGAACACCGGATTTGATGCAATATGAAAGGCAACTTGATTATCACACACAAGTTCCATCTGGATGATTTCACCAAATTTCAACTCCTTGAGCAATTGTTTGATCCAAATTAGCTCACATGTTTTCATAGCCATTGCTCGATATTCTGCTTCTGCACTAGACCGAGCAACTACATTCTAATTCTTGCTCTTCCAAGACACCAAATTACCTCCTACTAAAATACAATATCCAGACGTAGAATGTCTATCAGAAGGTGATCTTGCCCAAGCAGCATCTGAGTACCCAACGATCTGCTCATGGCCTCGATCCTCAAACAATAACCCTTTGCCCGGAGCCGATTTTATATACCGAAGAATGCGGACAACTGTATCCCAATGACTATCACATGGAGAATCCATAAACTGATTTACAACGCTCACAGGAAAGGAAATGTCAGGTCAAGTCACCATGAGATAATTTAATTTACCAACCAGCCACCTATATCTTGCAGGATCGCTAAGAAGCCCCCATGTCCGGCAGAAGTTTAAAATTCGGATCCATCAGAGTGTCAATTGGTCTACAACCTGTCATGCATGTCTCCTCAAGAATGTCTAAGGCATACTTCCGTTGTGAGATTACAATACCTAGCTAGACTGAGCGACTTCAATACCTAGAAAATACTTTAGTCTGCCCAGATTTTCCACTGTCTGGGATGCGAGAACAGAGGAGTCAAGTGTCTGTGATGAGATCACTGAGTATCTTCGTGCTGCAGCAAGGAGAAGTAATCGAGAGAATAATTCATCAACTGTAGGGACAATCGGACTAGCCAAACTCTGGTCACGAACTGAATCAAGGTCATTAGGAAGTCCAGCGAGTGTAAGAACCAGAAACATCTTCTGACGTTGCTCTTGTTTCTTTTCAATACTAGCAGAAGCTGGCATCAGCTTCTCAAATTCTTCCATGACTGCCTGTACTTGTCCCAAGTATATCCGATTTCTGTTTCGTCAAACTTGTCATTCGCGATATCACATCATACAAACGAGATATATCATTAGTGTATAAAGTATGAGCCTTTTCCCAAACTAAATAACATGTCTGGAATAGACGAAACAAGGGCATCAACTTGGAATCAATAGATCGCCACAAGATACTACATAACTAAGCATCGACCTTCTCCCAAATTGCATTGGCCTTTTCATTTCCTTCGCTAGCCCTTTTTGTTAAATGATCTTGAACGCCTTGACCTTTACACCACAATTTGACAGACGAAGCCCAAACTAAGTAGTTTGAACTCCCATTAAAGGTTCTGAGGCAATCATAATACCGGAACTTCCAGAACCCGTGTTTTTAGACCCAAAAATATCAAGTCCGAGAGACATGGTTGGTTGAAGAGAGAGCTAGCAAATATCAGAAGATAAAGTCGAAATCTGGATATTTTGCCGGAAAAAACAAAACCACCGGAATCTGGAGTGTCTTTCGTCGGAAAAAAAAAAGTCGTCGGATTTGGTGAAACTTGGATGGGTAGGCTCGGAAATGCCTCATGAACAAGCTGGCTGAAGAAAAAAATTCGAAATTTGGCCGGAAAAAGGCCACATGCGCCCGCGCGTGGAGAAGCAGTCGCCAGAATTTCTGAGCTCCGATCAGCGCGTGAGGGCGCGTGAGAGGTTGGTTGCCGGAGATCTTTTGTGGGGTTTGCTCGCGGAAGGCTTGGGGACCCTGTGATAGTGTTGTTTTTCGCACAACACCAACAGAAACTGATCTGACGCAAATTAGCCCTAGAAAGTCGCCGGAATTTGACGCACGACAACGGTCCAACTTTTTCAGATGTGTCTCACTCACGCTATGATACCATGTGAGAAATATTACGCCGAAAAGTTATGTTATTGATTGACTGACCATGATACAATGAGTTTATATATATATATATATATATATATATACATGTTCTACTCCTACTACATATGGGATTAGGGTTATTTACATGTAACAATTTAACTACCAAACTAACAGGGGCGTCATCAGGTAGACCTCGGATAGGATTCTCTGGCTTTGATAGCATGTTAAGAAAATGGACTTTGGGCCTAACTCAACCTACAACAACTACAACAAACCCAGTGTAATCCACTAGTAGGGCCCGGGGAGGGTAAATGTAGGCAGACCTTACCCCCCTACCTTCCAGAAGGCAGAGAGGCTGTTTCCGGAAGACCCTCGGCTTGGGCCTAATTCAACCTAAAAAACTAATTCATAAAGCAAGAATTGTCCAAAGCCATATAAAGAGACACCATCCTATTCTCTCGTTCAATGGGGAACAGTCTAATAATCTTCACATTTTTCATGACAACCTTTACTTAGATATAATTCCATGACCGTAACAACGGCAATTTGTCTGTCAATGATGTATGAAGGTCTGTAAACTTGTTCTCGTGATCTGTATTGGGCAATTGATCAAAAGCATCTTTATCTCTCTTTTATCTCATTGTTTCTTTCTCGGAACTTGGTGATATAAAATCACTTGGTTTAGTTCAGTTCTTTACCGTTCTACTCTCTTAATTGTGTTAGCTTATACATTTCACACTTTCCTTTTTCTGTTCATAATTTTGGAATAAAACTTTTAAAGCTTACTCTGGGACTCGTTAAAGCCTCCCTAGCTTCTATCTTTGTTCTCCTGTACTCCTCAGATGCTTCTCCATCTTTTGCTATTGGTAAGTTTCTATACCACTCTTTTTTCACTTTAATAATCTTTGCATGTTCTCATCCTACCGCCATGATTCTAGTCATGAAGCCCTCGGACTAACTTGTTACTTTTTTAATGTAACATGTCATTGCCTTCCACATGCTATTTGCGTTAGCTTCTAAGCCTCGTGCTCTCCCCTTCAATTGCTTGTCCTTAAATGCTTTTGGTTTATGCCTTCTAGTGTCCCCCAAATTGTGGTTGAATGTAACTCCCCTTTTTCCTCTCTAGTTTTATATTTCACATCGAGGATCGCCAGTCTGTGTTAGGTGATTACAGCTTCTCCTGGTATACCCTAGCAGTTTTTACTTGTGGCCCTTTTACTTTTTCTTGTAAGAATGAAGTTTGTCAGGCTGTTACTGGCTATGGCTATGAACTCTTAAATGTGATCTAGTGTGATCCCCTGTAGTTAAAGTAGGTGGTACGTAAACTTAAATCATAAATTAAGTTAAAGTCTAAAATAGGATTTCATTTTCCATTCCTAGCACCATAACTATATTCCCATGTATTTATCCTAAGCCATCACTATATTTACCCACTTGTCCATTCTGATTCCTCAATAAAGATCTGTTTGGTCATTCAGATCCTTTGGACCAGTATATCTGTATCATTTTCAGATTTTACTTTAAGTTGCCTCGCCGAATCTTATTTGCAGAATAATAATTATGTCTTGTCTCCTATCTGCATAGTAGTCTTCACGAGATAATCCTTTCATTTCTGTTTACTGCTGCAACTTTATTCTTATGTTTTCGTTCTACGATTATTCTCATCCTTTTCTGTTTTTATACCACATAATACCACAAATTTGAAACCGTATTGTAGATCTCTCTATCCTTTTCCCTTTTGTCTCTTGTAGACGTGCAGTATTTACTCTTCTCTTAGAGATATCCACCAAGTCTAATGACTTCTTTGTCAACGAGCCTATGTTTCCACCTATCCGAATCTGACTCTTCTATATATACATATATATTGTATGAACCAATATCCAACTACTTCCTTTGTACGATATATGATACTATTTGGTTTTGCCTTCGTATGCATATAAAAAAAAATAGTATGTTGCATTAATCAGATTAATGCTTCAAAGTAAAAACTAAACCCTTAATTCAAAAGGAGTTCAAGGACACTCATGATGCAATGCCTGGTTCCTATTTGTTTGACTATGATCTGCGTTTGTTTCTGACCAAGCTTCCTTGAAGAATGCAGGTGGTTGGTTGCTGAAGTTCGTGAAAGTATACCTAAGGTAGCTGCTGAAACTCAGTCAATTCTTCCTAGTATCAATTTGACTGATCTCCATTTCTCTTATTCATGACGGGTTCTTAATTCTGTGAGCACTGCATGTTTTAGGACAGACTTTTATTAAGTTTCCAATTTTTCTTGCATCTTTTTGCTCCTTTGATCTTGACGTCTTGTAAACCTGCATCTTGAGAAAGCATTGAGAATTCTTGTCCCTATGTACTGGAGTCTTTTTGTTTCCTGAACATTTTTGGTGCAGTCATTAATTCCTATATACATATGGTTTCTCCTTTTCAAAGTCAAGAAGGTTTTAATATTTTTGTATACAGTTTGCACACAGGGTTTCCCCTTCTCCTGAAATTATGGAGAAAGTATGCTCCTAGTGCTAGAAGGTACAGCTGGTTCTCGATTTTAGTACTGTTTAATTTCTCTAGTATTTCCTGTAAAAAGGAAATTTTCTTTGGTAGGTCCCTCAAAAAGAAAATAAAAAAAAAATTGGATAAATTTTGGAAAAAAAAAATGAAAAAAGAGTTTGTGGAAATGTATTTGGATATTTGTAGCTTCACTGAAGATTTGTGATTGTTTTGTCAGTGGGGAGTTTTTTTTTTTTTTTTGGAAAAAATCTTTGGGGAACACTCTCAAAGCAGAACTTTTTTTGCTTTGATAAAGTTACTTTCAAGTCACAACTTCTAAAAACAGTTTCAATAAAGTTTTTTGCTAAATAAGCATCTGAAAACTTATTTGATGCACTTCTCTAATGTGTGTACTACATTATCTAAACATCATAGGAAACTCAGATAGTGCTCTTTATCTTTAAGTATCAGTTTTGAAATGCTTGGAGTCAACATTCTGAAAGCAGGCATAATCCTTGAAATAGCCAGACACATGATGATCTATACAAAACATATTAGCAGTTAATAACAATTATTACAATTTTGTAAGCTGAGGCCTGAGAATGCAAGTCAATTTTTGCTGCAGATATGGCTTTTTGATGTTTTTGAAAAATTACTTTGTGTTTCTTTACGATATAAGATATTAATTAATTGAAGGTGTGTTTCTGCTATTCCCTGAAAGTTGTCAGAGAACATTCATTTGCATGTTTAAATGTTATAATTATATGAGACTTCATTCTCATCTTATGAGGTCTTGAACTTTAGTAGGACCACGCCGATGCTGTACGTTTCTAAGTATCACCTGTTTGATGCAAAATTTAAATTAGCATGTGTTCATGGATTAGTTGATCATACGTAGTTGTCGAAAGGAAAGGCTGCAGCAACATGTAGAATTGTTCTGATGGTACATGAACATATCATACTCCTTTAGTCTAGTCTCTGATTGCAGGTGCTATTCCCATGTTAGCAGAAACTATAAAGATTCAGGCATTCAGCAAACTATCATTCTTTTCTGCCACTCATGTCTCTTATGCTTGCTCTTTTAATTCTCTTCTACTTATTGTCAATAATCTGCTTTATACATTCTCTTATTTTCTTTTGTTGTGATATTAATGTTTTTCATACCTTTTATTTTCATGAAGCATTTTCTTTTAAGGTTTTAACAAAATCTTGATAAGTTATAATGTTGTCTAATCAGGAACTGGATTTTTTGGTTGAGGCCAAAAACAGCGTAAAGTGTATGGATAACTTTCGAAAGCTATCTCCTCGTATTGCAGACTACGTTTATGCCCCAAGGGTATATTGGAATTTAAGCACATCAAAGCTGTTAACCATGGAATATATGGAGGCTGCGCAAGTAAATGACTTGACGAGCATCCAAAGATTTGGAATTCAGCCAATTGACGTTGTAAAGTTGGTAAGTTTGATTTCACTTTAATGCATTATGATTAAGATTTATGGCAAGCTTTCGTGGATCCTTGGTCAAGTTGCTTTATAGCTTTCATTTCTAGTATATTGTAGTTTTTGTATATTGGTCATGTTCTTTGGATGCATCATGTCCCAAGGGTATAGTTGCCCGCCTTTTCAGTTTTCAATGTTCAATAGATGACTTCTGAGGTACCTGGATTGACTTGGTCTCTCATTTAAACTATCATGCTATTTCACATTTCTACCTTGCTAGGGTATTTCATGACTTGATGCGAGGACCTTTACTTTTGGTTAATCATTATCCAACATTCTGTTTAATGTCTGTTGATTTTCTTTGATGTCTCTATCTTATGACATTCTTTTAAACGATTAAATCAATAGGTGTACATCAGTATCTCTGATATAGTTTATACTTTTCATTTGAAGTAGTTATAAAAAGCTCATTATGCCACCTATGTAGGTTAGTGAGACCTTTGCTGAAATGATGTTTAAACATGGTTTTGTGCATTGTGATCCACATGCTGCAAACTTGCTAGTCCGCCCTTTGCCTTCCGGCCGTAGGAGCATTTTTGGTAAGCCTTTCATCCCTCTCATAATATTGTTATGTTTCTTGATGGAGTTGGATCGTATTTGTACCTTCTGTCTATCCAATGTTGAAATATCTTAAGCGTATCATGCATTGAAGTTATGTGCACTCGTCTTACATTTTCTTTCTAATATTTTTCTTACCATTCAAACTCATTCCAAATTATTGGATTTAAGGAGATTTAGTTTTGAGCCCCACAAAGTCTAGAGAGGCAAATTGGTGGCAGTTTTTGGGTTTTATCTGTGGCACCATACCTCAAAGGTGAATAAATTGCTGTTTGCTGTGGCTGCCTGCACATAGGTTAGGGAGGTAAAGCTTTGTCAATACGATACATGTGAGCCATCTTGAAGGATGGAGATGATGTGGGCATGGATGGGTGTGGGGGTACTTATCTCCATCCGCCTCTGCCTACTGGAGATACTTCACCTTCAAAATTGCAGATGCAAGTGTTCTAGGTCAAGCTATAGTTACAACTTACCATGTGATCCTAAAAATGATCCCATTTGGATTTGGTTGAGGGATTTGCTTGGAAAGAATTGATTTTGGTTTCCGGAAAACAATTGTGTGTATTTGGATTTAATTTTAAAAAGATTTGGTTTTGATAAACTTCTGTATCTGGATTCAGTTATAAACTTTTGAAACATTATGACTGAAGCCTTAAGACGCAGTAGATGGTTAATATCTCTCTCTATTTGCTAGCAACTTGGTCAATAAACAAAAAAGAGAATCTCTTTGTTGGCCAGATGAATTGAATAAAAGGGTAAGGAAAGAAAAGAGGAGAAATCTTAAATTCACTTAAGATATGTTTGGAGCTAAAGGAAAAAAAGGTTTTTTTATGGTGGTGGTGTGCGGGGAAGGGGGGGGGGGTGTGGTGGTCAAATTTTATCAGCTGCTGGGCGGATATCCAAAACTTAAGCAATCGTGATACCAAGTTGGGTTGTTCACCCCCCCAAAAGTTGGTTTTAAGTTTGTTTATAAGCTTTTTGAATCCAATCACCATGTTAGGATATAAACAGAGCTTAACTGTTCATTATTATGAACGAG
The DNA here is from genome assembly GCA_005239495.1 of Nicotiana undulata. Lineage (NCBI taxonomy): Eukaryota > Viridiplantae > Streptophyta > Magnoliopsida > Solanales > Solanaceae > Nicotiana > Nicotiana undulata. The sequence continues at coordinate 69,706 of ML279178.1, read as the reverse complement.
TTAATATTTACAAATCTATGGAAAAGACATGGTCCATCAACTCATCCATTCCTAGGTACCCTCAGAACTGTCAAACCTTACCTTTACTTAGGCCGAAGTAGATCATGCCAGTGTTGTCCAGTGTTTTAAAAAGCGACGAAGCGATCGCTTTAAGCGCAAAGCGACGCGAAGCGATGCCTTGTCGCTTTTCCATGCCTGAGGCGAGGCGACCACACGAAGCGCTCGCTTCAGTAGAAGAAGCGCAAAGCGATCGCGAAGCGAGAAGCAACAAAGCGCTCGCTTTTGTGGTGGAGGGGTCAGTTTTGAGGAAAAAAATGTTTGGGTCTGTTTTTTTATTATACAAAACAGACCCCTAACCTAAGTAAAGACCATTTCTCTCAAAATCAATTACTGCTAGGGTTCAAGACTTCAACAGAGAACTCCAGGTAGTTTTTCCTTTTTTTCTTTCATCTTTCTTCATCTTGTTCTCGCACCTGCTCATAGCTAGGGCAGGTGCGAAATTTTTTTTCTCCTTTTTTCCTACTTATTTAGTATTGTAGCCTTTATTAATTAATTTGTATGTGTATTTCACTTTATAAAGTTAATTATTGTGTGTGTGTATATATATATATATATATATATATATTATATTTCAGTTTATTTGATTAGTATTTTAGCCTTTATTTATTAATTTTTATGTGTATTTCAGTTTATAAAGTTAATTTTATGTGATTTTGCTTGTCCTATGGTTACCTACTTTTAAGTTTTTAAATTGAACTTTTTGATTATTTATATTGTGTCTTTGCAAGGTTTACGTTATGTTTTTAAGAGTTGCGCTTCACTTCAATGAAGCGTGCGCTTCGCTTTGCGCTTCGCTTTTGAAGCGAGGCGAGCCCCTGTCGCTTTTTTGCGCTTCTCTCTCTCAAAAACACTGGTGTTGTCAAAGGCGCGCTTAAGCCCTGAAGCGAGGCTCAAAACATGTTGAGCGCTTTGTCTCGCTTTATGGGCGCTTTAGTATCGTATCAAGGTTCTAAGGCATGCTATTCCTTACCAATGAGTGTAATCATGAAAAGGCGACACATTAAACAATTGATATTTAATTTTATCGTAGTTTTTTCAATTTCTTTGTCCATATATTTGTTATTCATGCTTATAATTATTAGTCTGACTACATATACATATATTTTACTTTTTCTCCAGTTGCGCCTTTTTTCATTAAGCCCACGCTTTATTTGCGCTTTGCGCTTAAAGCCCCAACGGACATTAGAGCTTTTTTGCGCTTTTCACCTTTGATAATACTGGATCATGCAAAATGGCATGAAAGATCAGTGAAAAGAGGGCTGGATCTTGATGTTTTCTGTTTGTTTTTTGGAGCACTGTTCTCATGCCAACTTGTATAACTGACTTATGAGCATCGTGATTAGGAGCTCTTAACCTCTTTGGTTGTTTTTTTCCTTCAAAATCTCTAGTATGCGGGTGTATCCTTTTTGTCCCTTTGCTTCAGTGAAACCCTTTAAGATTTCATAAAAAAATGGGCATTTTCATGCATGTATGCCATGTGTTTCCTTGTCCCTAACTTGTGTAAATGACTTATGAGCATCGCGATTGGGAACTCTTAACCACTTTGATTGTTTTGTTCCCTTCAAAATCTTAACATGTAGATTTGAATCTCAAACTCAAGACTACATTTGGCATTTCACTGGGGTTTATGCTCCAAATTGCAACAGAGAGAGACAAGAAGTTTGGTGGGAAATTGGAGCTGTGAGGGGTCTTTTCACAGGTCCTTGGTGGTAGGGGTGATTTTAACATAGTTAGATTCCCTTCTGAAAAAAGGAATTGCATAAGAAACACCAGAGCGATGACAAATTTCTCTGATTTTATTGAAGACATGGAACTAGTGGATCTTCAACTGAAAGGGGGAGTTTATACATGGACTTGTGGGGACAATCTGGAGATCTCATCCAGAATTGATAGGTTCCTTGTATCTGCAGAATGGAATGATTGTTTTACGAACATCAAACAAGAAATTTTACCCAAAATTTGCTCTTACCACACACCACTAGTGTTACAATGTGGTAAATGGGAACAAAAGAAATCCTATTTCAAGTTTGAGAATTGGTGGTCGGAGACTGAAGGCTTCACCGATAGAGTTAGAAACTGGTGGACTTCTTTTATTTTTAAAGGCAGACCCGACTACATTCTTGCATGTAAGCTCAAAGCACTCAAAGGTAGATTGAAAGAATGGAGTCAAAGCAATTACGGCAATTTGGAGATAAGGAAAAACTTAATACTGCATCAAATATCTGAATTGGATGCAATCCAACAGCTAAGAGGTCTGAATGAAGAGGAAAAGATCAAAAGGGCAAATCATTACCTGGAAGTTGAAGAAAATGCTAAAAGGGAAGAAATAGCCAGGAGGCAAAGATCCAGGACTCTATGGCTCAAGCAGGGTGACAGGAATACAAATTTTTTCCAAATAATGGCCAACGCTCATAGAAGGAATAACAACATTGATCAGCTTTTGGTGGAAGCGGAGGCTATTGAAGAACCAGAAGCTATCAAAAGGGAGATCACAAATTTCTACACCAAGCTTTACTCTGAAACTGAAAACTGGAGACCCACTTGCAGTATGAATAATTGTTCTACTATCACTGAAGAAGAACAACAAGCATTGCAAAGTCCCTTTGACGAGAAGGAGATCGTTGAATGTTAAAGCTATGTGCAATCGACAAAGCTCCTGGTCCAGATGGGTATTTTATGTGTTTTTTATCAAGTGTTGGGAGGTAGTTAAGTCAGATGTCGTCGCTACTATCCAGAATTTTCACTCTCAGGAGATGTTTGAAAAAAGCTTCAATGCCACATATGTAGCTTTGATTCCTAAAAGAATGGTGCCAAGGAATTAAGGGACTTCAGACCTATTAGTTTAATCGGCAACATATGTAAGTTGTTCTCCAAAATTCTCACTGGAAGACTTAAAAAGGTGATGCACAAACTAGTTTACTCTCATCAAATGGCATTCATCAAAGGCAGACAAATTACAGATGCAGTTTTGATAGCTAATGAATGCTTGGATTCTAGGTTAAAGGAGAAAAAACCTAGCATAATGTGTAAGTTAGATATTGAAAAGGCTTATGATCATGTAAATTGGGAATTTCTACTAGGGATCTTACAGAAAATGGGGTTCGGAAGGAAATGGATCAACTGGATGAAGTCTGTCAGGTTCTCAATCTTGATAAATGGATCTCCAGAAGGATTTTTCCCCTCCCAAAGAGGATTGAGACAAGGTGATCCTTTGTCTCCTCTTCTTTTTATACTGGCTATGGAAGGATTGAACAACATGCTGAAGGCTGCTCATGGGAATGGATGGATTAATGGTTTCAATGTGGCTAATATTCAAACAAACAGGCTGGAAATTACTCATCTTCAATATGCAGATGATACCTTGATTTTTTGTGATGCAGAGGAGAGTCAATTAAGAGATTTAAGGGTTATCCTGGTACTGTTTGAAGCTATATCGGGGCTACACATCAATTGGAGGAAAAGCCAAATATTTTCAGTAAATGAGGTACCTAGGATACAACTGTTGGTGGGGAAGTTGGAACTACTCCAACCATTTACCTGTTCCAATAGAGTCTAAGGCAAAGTGGTTCGTATGCAAAAAGCAAGTCCAAAAACTTTTGGAATGATGTTTTGGAAAGGTGTGAGAAAAAGCTTGCAAGATGGAAATCCAATTATCTGTCTCTGGGAGGCAGATTGGTGCTCATCAATTCTGTTCTGGATGCACTTCCTACCTATATGATGTCTTTATTCCCCTTACCAGCAAGTGTAGAGAAGAGATTGGAAGTTTTGAGAAAAAATTTCCTGTGGCGGGGAAACAAAGATATGAAAGGGATCCATTTAGTTAAATGGAAGACCCTGACTATCAGTAAACAAGGAGGAGGACTGGGAGTTAGGAATTTAAGAAGGCAAAACAAAAGTCTATTGTTGAAGTGGCTATGGAGGTTTTCAAAGGAGGAACAAGCACTATGGGGCAAGGTAATTAGGGCAAAATATGAAAAGGAAGGATTTTGGATGACTAAAGGGGTACATACTCCTTATGGAGTCAGTCTCTGGAGATCCATAAGGAATTTGTGGCCAAACCTGAAAGATAAGCTGAGTCTTAGTGTGAAAGATGGAAGGAAAACATTGTTTTGGGAGGACAATTGGTTGGGAACTGGAAGTCTAAAATAACTATATCCGGACATCTATACTTTGAATCAACAACATGGGATTACTATGAAGGAACTATGGTCTATACAGGGTTGGAATCTGACATTCAGAAGATTCGTACAGGATTGGGAGGTGCCTAGAATGATTGAATTTTATAGAACACTATAACAATGTAGTGGACTACATGAGGGTGAAGATACACTCAGATGGCAAAAACATAGTAGTGGGATGTTTTCAGTGATCTCAGCATACAAAGATTTGAACCGGAAGGGATCTCAACTCAGTTTATGGCCTTGGAAACACATATGGAAAGTAAAAGTGCCTTATAAAGTGGCATGTTTTACCTAGTTGGTAATTAGGGAGGCTGTCCTCACTCAGGATAATCTAAGGAAGAGGGTTATACCAATTGTTTCAAGATGTTATTTGTGTGGGAATGATGCTGAGACAATCATCCATCTGTTTCTTCATCGTAGAGCGACGATCCAATTATGGGATTTGTTCATTAATCTCAGAGGTGCTAGATGGGTAATGCGAGGTAGAACCTCTGATCTTTTATTATGCTTTACCACAGACAAAAACAGATAGAAAAATTGTCCCAGCAACTATTTGGTGGACAATTTGGAAAGAAAGGAACCTGGGATGCTTTGAAGATACAACCAACTCTCTACAAAAGATTAAGATGAAGTGTATTCTTCTTTTTTGTTTTTGGTGTAAATAAGAATATGTAGAGGATCCTGATTCAATCCTAGATGTTTTGAGTTCCTTGTAAGAAGAACAAGGACTATATTTTTGCTTTTCCATATTGTAATTGCCTATCTTGGCTTCCAGCGCAAAGTTTGTGCTGATGATTTTTTGAATATACTGGACACTTTACCTTCTCAAAAAAAATCTCTAGTATGCAGGTGTATCCTTTTTATCCCTTTGCTTCAGTGAAACCCTTTAAGACCTCATAAAAATGCGTATTTTCATGCATGTATGCCATGTGTTTCCTTGTCCCTCATCCTGAAAGTGTTCGGGCTAGGAGTAGTTCCAATTTAGGATCCAAAAATCTCCTTTTCCTCAGGAATGGGCAAGGTGGTTCTTCAGAATCCACTCTCCAGTTGCGCGTTCTAATAGTCTTTCCACTCTTTTAATCAGTCCTGAGATGAGCTTTAATGGTTGCCAAGAAAACAAATTCAATGCTTACTTGAGCAATGAAGATGTAGTTTCTTTCTCTCAATATTTATCCATCTTGCACAGGGAGGAGAAAACCCCAGTTGATACTTTTGGACCATGGGTTATACAAAGAACTTGATTACAACACCAGAATAAACTATGCTTCACTGTGGAAGGTGAATTGCATATCCTTGATAAGTTGTGCATACAGCCGTTGGTTTACTCGTTCTATTGACATTACAATGTGGCATTTACTGCAGGCTTTGGTAAATTCTGATGCCAATGGAATAAAGGAAAATTGTGTAAAGCTGGGTGCTGGAGACGATCTTTACGCATTGTTTGCAGGGATTCTCACAATGAGGCCATGGAACAAAGTGATAGATCCGTCAGTTGATCATCTTGTTGTCAAAGGCACGGACAGTGACCGTTCAGAACTGCAGGTGACTTATTCTATCAGTATGGAGCTAGTTAAGATTATGAATCTCCTAAGAATCTCGTCCTACATTCAGGGAGAAAATAAAATAAGCACTCTCTGAATCTAGGAGTTCTTATTTCTCCTTAGCTTTGGTGGCTTAGCTTTATTATCTAGCAATGCAATATTTTCCTTAATTCCTTTTTATTTTTTCTGGATAGTCTGCATGGAGTATTTTCAAAAAAGTCGGTAAGTAAAATGGGTTACAGAGATGTTCCTGTCATGCAGGCTGATTCTTTTAGCTTTAGCTGTATTTTGTGGGGCAAACATAACATTATAGTACTGTATCATGTAATGCTTGTGTGAAAATTGTTGTGCATTTACCTTAACTCCTGTAACTTCTTCCTGCCTGTGCTCCTTTTTTGGGTCTATGTTGAAATAAAGATAGGAAGAGAAAATACTGTGTGACAGAGAAGTCTTATTTACCTTGTAAAACACTAAGTATTCTCTTATTATTTAATATTTCCTAGTATGCCTGCTGTCACTGAAGGTCTGAATCTCTCTAATTTCATTTGCTTTTGTCAACTATTTCTGTTGTTCCGCAGATGTATGCTTCTCAGTATTTTCCGCAAATCACTGAACTATTGAGGAGATTGCCCAGGGTTATTCTTCTAATGCTCAAGACAAATGACTGCTTACGAGCAGTTAACGGGTCATTGGTACGGGTTTATTTTTGCTGTTATTAATATGGTTAGACTAGAATGAAAATCATACAAACTCTGGGAACCTTCTTTTGTCGGATTCATAAACCAACTTATTTGAAATAAGAAATTCAATGCTTCTCGACACTTACTTAGAGCCCGTTTGGACGTACAATTTTTTTTCTTTTTCCCAAAATAATTTCATTTTTTTTCGAAATCAGCGTTTGTTCATAAAATTTTCAATTTTCACTTGAAGATGTATTTTGGAAATTTTTGAAAATTTGAAAAACTCCAAAAAGTTGTTTTTCATAATTTTCACTCAAATCACTCACAAAACTTCAAAAACAACCCAAACTGAAATTTATGTCCAAACACAATCCTAAATTTCAAATACCATTTTCACTTAAAAAACAATTGCACCGCTTTTTGGAATTTTACAATTCTTATGTCCAAAAGCCTACTTAGTTAACTGTCAACCTTCCTGAGACAGAAAATTGAGGAAAAAACTTTCATCCCTTCTCCAAAAGGTTTATTTTTTCTTAATCTTTTATTTTGATATGGTAAAGTCCATTACCCAAAACTGTGAGCCCAATAGTGGCATGTTTCCACCTTGTTCCTTGGTGACTCGAAATCCCCACCTTAGAGGTGGAAGATCAATAGATCATAACCACTAGGCAATCCCTCCCTTGTCTTCCAAAAGGTTTCATTTTAATTGCATCTTAGAAATATATCAGTCATATTAGTTGCAACACCTTCATAACTAGAACTACCAAAAAGCTGGTTTTAAAGAAACTAATAAATGAACGTATTCCCAAATTGTTTGTCCTCTCTTGAAAGAGTTTGTTCCATTCCTGTGCATGTTGATCCAGTCTGTTACATGAAGCATCTTGTGAATTCTTCTTCGGGATCTTTACATAAATAGCCGGCCAAATTCATTGTTTACTTCTTTAGCCGGTACATATGGATTATACTCTGATTGTACATGGTTATACACATTATACATGGATTACACATATATTAATATATTATACATCCCCCGGCTATTTTTTAAGCGGTTGAGTGAGCGGCTATTTAGGTTAATTCTTCTTCTTCCCTTCTCTAACCTGACTTCAGGAATTATCAACTGATATTTCTCTCATGCTTTATCAACAGGTGCAAGGGCCTTCTCTTGAGTCATTCTTGATCATTGGAAGGGTTTCATCTGAAGCTGTTCTTGAGTCTATGCTGCCGCAAAAGAGGTCGTTGTTATCTTGGATCAATTTTTGGGTAGAGAAGATTTTGTTGGAGGGCCGACTTTGCGCAATGCATATAGCAGTGTGGCTTTTGCAACTTCAGAAAGCCTTGACATTGTGAAAGCAAGTATTGTCCAATTTTATTGGATGTCCTTGAAATAGTGAAAGCAACTAACAATCAAGAGATGGTAAATCTGGATTTTTTTATATTATAATTTAGAGAGTAGATGCATTGATTTTTTCCAACTCATTCTCTCGGCCTGATCTCCCGTTGGAGCAGAGCCTGGAAGATCGCAATTCTTTTGTAATAAGTTGCGTTTACAAATTTTAAGCAGAATGATTCTTATACAGTAGGCAAGGGAAACAGAAAAATAGGTTAGTCCAAAGAGCGGCTTCTGGTTGTACAATCCTTTAGGATACTCGTAAGATGAGAGCATATTAATTGGAATATTGTGGTGAGTTCGAAATAAAATGTGCAATTTTTTATGGCGAATTTAGCTCAGGACATTAATTTTTTGAGTACCCTACTCTTGATGTTTGTACCCTCACGTTTTGGGTGGCTAACTTCTAATCCTTGTACCATTTCGTTTAGTTTCATGGGCAATATTGGCCCTTTGCCGTTTGATAGTTGTACCCTTCGAATAAACAATAGTCAGTTTTAGCTCTCATTCCTTCCCATCTCAGAGAGATGCAATCAGTGACTTGTCATCCTATGAGTTAAAAAGAGACGAACAATCATTTGACGTATTTGTAGCCACAAGTTCTTTTTTTTTGGTTAAAAACTTAGCTTACTTTGTTATTTAAAAGAGCTGAAAGGGCATCTAATATGAATCAACCTCCATCATGCGAAGTAGCTTTGCTACCAAACTCCTGCAACAACCACCTCTCTTGCTAAAGACACGAAAGTATATATATATATATATATATATATATATATATATATATATATATATAAACGATAAAGAGTGTTGCACGTTAACTGTGTGCTAGCTATATTGGTGATATGAAATCTATATTGGTACTCCTGGTAAAGTCACTAGCAATATTGCGCAGCCAAGAGAGGCAATGGGCGATTATTTCTTATCTACTAATTTTAGTTATTTCTTCATCTACTAACTCTATATATTGCAGGATGTTCTCATTTTACAGGCATGCACAAACGCATAAGTAAGACAAGAATTGAGTGCAAAATAGCAAGGCATTTTGCAAGCAATTCGTGTGTGATTCAAGTGTGCAAACCTGAAGCTACATGAACCAGATAAAAAACCCAGTTCCAAGTGTCTATCTTTTATTCTAGTTCAATTGTAGTAGGTGTTTTCATATTGTACCTTTCGACTTTATCTGGAGGCAATTGTAATAGGTACTCAGAGTATTCAAGTTAGAATTAACTTGAAGTTGTCGCAACAGTTAGAGGCTGTTTGCTACAAGGGATTAGAGTTAGTTCAAGGTTTACAAAAAGTGTTTTTGTCAATGCAGTTTTTGGCTCAGTGATTTAGTGAAGAGTTTGGGAAAATCCTACTAGGAAGTAGGTCGTGGTTTTTTCACCTTTTGAGCCAGGTGTTTTTCACGTAAAATACTTGTGTTCTTTACTTTCCGCATTTACTATTTCAGCAATAGTAGGTTAAGGAACACTTAGAAGAACCATGTCCTTCCATGATAGTGTAAGCGAAAAATTGGTCACCACACAAATCACTCCCCTTGTGTGGTATTGAAGTATAAAATATGAAAGAGCCATCTTTCCCATGTTGAGTTACCAAATAAAAAAGTTTACATGTATCCGATATTTGAGAGAGAAAGGGAGAATGGTACTCCCTCCGGTCCATAATAAAGTGATCAATTTGCTTTTGGCACGCCCATTAAGAAAATACTAAATTCTATAAAAAAAATACCCAATATGATTGAACTGCCCTTAATTAAATATTTAATGTGAGGAGTAAGAAAACTTTTTAGGGATATGTACATAGGGGTTATTTTGTAAAAAAAAATTAAATTCTTTCTTGATTATATAAATGGACACTTGTTTTGGACGGGAGTATATGTTAAAACAAAAGCTAAGTTATCTCTCCGCTGCGCAATATTGCTAGTCACTTTACCAAAGCGAGACAGTATTCCTTTACCCATGCAAATATGCAATGTTCATTTGATTCGTCATTCATAACGTGCTCAATGCTCATATAAAAAGCACATTACCCAACGTTTGTCATTTTTATAAAAAATGATCAAAATGGTCTTTAATGTGTTGGGATTGGATTATTTTAATCAAATTACATATACCAGGCCACTTCGATAGGTTATTGTTTAGGCAGAAAATGCTAAACCTTTTTCTAAATCAATTAATGAAGTAAATAACGAATAAATCTTAGCCAAACATAATAACTCTAGATCTAAGCAAAGTGAATCATGATAATCGCATAAGATCAAGTTTCTATAGCTCCTCTCGAGTTAATAGACATACATCAAACATAAATGATAAGATTACATCTTTGGTGCATTGTTCGATACGTGTAAGAGTAAAGAGGGAAATAATGCTATTGACAACCACATGACCGATCTCAGTTGAATCAGCTGTGGGATCTTCCTTCAATCGGGACTAGAATCTAAGCTTTTAGTCTTGTTAGAAGGCTTCTTCTGTTTCTCTGTTCCCTCCTTTCCGTTGTTTTTTGTTAGCCCCCTTTCTTGCTTTCTTACCTCTTATTTATACTACCCGTGTTACCTTCTGTCCAATGGTCTTTGACCAGAACGTTCTCTCTTGATTATGTGCTTCATTATTTCCTACAGACTTTACGACAAGTCCTTTGTCGTACACACTTAACGATGGATCGATCTCGACCATGGCCGATATGCTTTATTGTGGTCGTATCTTGAGAACACGGACACAACTTAGTCGATCCCCTATCATCCCCTATAGCGTTGATCCGTGGGGACAGATTTTGACCCATACAGTTAGTCCTTCCGCATGTCGGGGTTGCCTCTTGGCGAGCTCGATGGGCGGATTCCGCTAATTCAAGAAGAGAAATCTGCCCGCTTTATACAGCAGGCGGGGCCCTCTTGGCGATATAGGGACGTGACGATTCAAGAATCGCAACGGACTATTATATCAGTTCGGAACTGAACCGTCAAATTAGTTTGTAACTGGACCGTCACATCCATTCTAGAGGTCATAAATGCTCAAGTGTCATTATGGCGCACATTCCCCCAGCGCCGTGTCGCTTTCCGTGCCTCTTCCGTTCCTTTATCTTAATGGGTGGATCTTGGCTTTCCCGCTTGAGGCACTCGCATTCTTATAAATAGGGATAGAACCCCTCATTTGAATGTCGTGTCTTTCAGCTGTTTTAAGAAAAGGATTCTGCAAATTTTTCCTCCTCTAGTTCCTCATACTCCTGCTTCTGCCAGCATTCGTGGTGTTCATTGTCTTTTTCCCTTTCACTGTTTTCGTTTCTCTTCATAAAAAACAACAACAAATGACGGGTACTTCTTCCCAATCTGACAGGGATGCTGTTGCCCCGTTGCCAGATGGTGATGTGCCTCTACTTGAGGAGGGAGTAGAGAAGGTGGAAGATGGGGGATTCTGTAACACTCCTCAAATTTATGGAATTTTCAACACACGCTAAATATAGAATTTAAGTTTTTGTAAAATCTTAAATTATACTTCTATTACGGATTTAAACCCTTGTGATTGATTTTGAGTTACTTCTCTATTTATAAATAATTTGATATGCAATTAGGGAAATATTAATAATTTTAATATTATTAATTAATAAAAGTAGGTATAATAAAATACTAGCTAAGTTAAAAAAGAAGAAGAAAAAACCAAAAAAAGAAAAAAAAAGAAGGGGAAAACAAAAAGAAAGAAAGAAAGAAAGAAAGAAACACGTGCCTTAGCCCATAAAGGGCCGTGGAAGGCAAAACTTTGAGAAAGTCTTATACAAATAAAAACAGAACAACATTACGCATCAATCGCAAGGCCGCAGACGACAAGAAAATTTTAGGGTTCTTCACAAACCACTAATTCTTGAACTCAGGTATATAAAATTCCCTATTTTCAATTACCCTACAGTAGTATTAGGTAAAAGTTTAATAGTTAATTCCCTTCTTTCTCTATATCAACAATAAATTTCATGTTTAGGTGTAAAACTTTAATATTGATTAAAATGCACTGGTTATTGTAGAATCGATTGTTTGACTGGTGTCAATTGGACTGGGGCCTACGTATTGGCTCGAGAAGTTTTGAGGTGAGTTGATATAACCCTTTACCAAAGTGGTTTAACTCACAAAAGTATGCATACAAGGTGTTTGATGAATTGGCTAAAAGGGTGAATATGTACTTAATTGAAGTGAGTGAGTTCCTATTAGCTTAGAATTATTTTAGGTAAAGTTAAATGATTTAATTTGATATATGTGCATAAATTTTCAGATTTTTGTGTTATTCTTATATGCCTTTTTCATGTTAAAAATTCATGAAAAAAGCAAGAATATTTATAAATAATTTTGAATGTTTATTTCATTCTTATGCCATACCTTACATTTGAGTATTCTAGAATAAGTATGTTTGAAAGATTTAGACTTGAAGAGTCACAAGAAGAAGTTTTAGAAAGAAAAGATTCTTTGGGAGTATCATTTATTCTGAGAAGGGGTCATCGTCCAGGCCGAGGGTCCTGACCAAGGCGTTGACTTCCTGAAACTACTTGTGCCAAATTAGGGAGCACACGAGCCGAGGGTCTCGTTGCTGAGAATTTACTTAGCCATGCTAAGGTGTGATACATGAGCGCTGAGAACCATAAAGCGAGTGGCACCTCGTGGATTGGGCCTATTCGATCAGGTTGGGATCGAACCCGTGCCGATCACACGGTGACTAAGACAGAAATAGGTTAGGATAGTTGGAACTCCCAAAGTATAAAGAGAAGTATTTTTTTTTTGAAAAAGAAAAGAAATTCTTTTAGAATATTCATAAACTACTATTATGCAATTATTTTAGAATTGTTCTTAGAAACTTTATGTTTTTTATGCATTTAGATACTATGCTCGTAATGTGTATTGTATTAAAATTTTGTCCCATGTCGTTGAGACTTACTGAGTACAATGGATGGTACTGACGTTCTCTTTTGGGAACCTACGTTGGTCTGCGGTACAACGTAGGAACCGATTTTGCAGGCGAACAGGCTACGGGTTAGGACTTCCCTCTCTTCCAGTGCTATTGGTGAGCTCCACTTTTGTTCGTGGAGTATTCTTTAAAGTCATATTTATCTAGATATTTATTTGTTTACTTAGAGAATTGGCCAAGAAATCTCATGTCCTGAGCAGTGCGTTAGTTTATCATTAGAGGCTTCATAGACATAGTCGTGGGGGTTAAGATTCAGATGTTTTTGATAATAACTTAGTAGTATTTCATTATTTTCTACGAATAAAGTTTTGGAGTTGGTTTATTTTAGATATTTAGATTAATTAAAAGTATTTGATTATAGTATTGCCTTATTGCATATAAGTTTGAAGTTACAATAGATTTGATAAGCGCAGATAGTTCGCTCGGTCATGTTTAGTGATCGGGTGCCGGTCCCGGCTTGTTTAGAAAATGGGTCGTGACAAACTTGGTATCAGAGCCTCAGGTTTATGGAGTCCTAGGGTTCTATGAAGCCGTGTTAGTAGAGTCTTGTTTATGGGTATGAAGTGCGCCATACTTATAAACAGGAGGCTACAAGCATTTAGGAAAAGTCTCATTTTTTTTCTCTCTCATACTTTAGATCGTGCAGTAGATCCTACTTCTAAGAAATTATCTAATGTATTCGTTTCTCCAAAACTCACAGAAATGGCTCGTACTCGCAACTCTGACACCGACACTCAGGATGCTACTCAAGAAACTATTTCTACTATTGTGGCTCAAGGCAGAACAAAAAGGGCTTCAACTCAGAAAAGGAAGGGTAAATCCACAAAGGGGTTCAAGTACCCCGGGTTGAACAGGAAGAAGGGGTGGATCATGATGATCCAGTACCTCAGGATCCAGTGCCGCCCCCAACAACAGCTCCGGCCCATAAAACTATATCTCCAGAGGTGGGTTAGATGTTTAATGTTGTCAAGTGCTATGGAGATGTTTAAAGCCTTCATGGCCAACCAGAACGAGAGAAGAGACGAGATTCCACCTCAATCAAATAGACAGAACAATTCTGAGTCCTCGAGAGTGAATGAATTTTTGAAGTTGAGTCCTCCAGTGTTCCATGGTTCTATAGTTGATTTAGATCCAATGTTGTGGTTGGAGGGTGTCAAGAAAGCCCTCCGAGCGATGAAAGAATTTGATGACGAAGTTGTGGAGCTGGCTGCTTACCAGCTTAGAGATGTGGCTGGCGCTTGGTTTGAGATGTGGGAAAAGGAGAGAGATGAAGATGGTGGTCCACCTACTTGGGAGGAATTTGAAGAGGCTTTCATGGCTAACTTTATCCCAGAAGAGGATAGGGAAGCTAAGGAAACCGAGTTCGAACAACTCAAGAAAGGGAATAAAAATGTGCAAGAGTACTACATGGAATTCATAAGGTTGGCTAAGCATGCTCCTCACATGGTTATGACAGAAAAAGAAAAGATTCGTAGGTTTGTTGGCGGTTTGGCTTACCATATTAAGGATACAACATCAGCTGTAGCGGTAGGGATGACTACCTTCTCCTCTATTGTGGGATTCGCCAAGCACTTAGAAAAAGACAGACAACAAAGGAGAGAAGAAAAAGAGCATAACAAGAAAGCCCGGACAGCGGGCAGGTTTAATGGTACATCCAGCGGAGGTAGAAGGGATTCATCTGATAAGGAGTCATTAGCACCAGCTTAGTTCAGTCATCAGTCAGGTGGTGGGTCTTCCTTCAGACGTACTCAGAGTTATGGAAACTAGTCTCGTCAGAATCAGAATTTTAGGACATCATCCTCACATAGCCAGAGTCATGTTGAGCAACATTCACAATAGCAAGGTCTTTGTAGAACATATAAGCGGCAACATTCAGGTCTGTGCAAGTTCGGGTTTCATGGTTGCTATCATTGTGGAGACATTGGTCATATAAAGGCCAACTGCCCAAAGTTGCGACGCAATTTCAGTGGTGTATCAACTCGTCCTTCTAGTTCCTCAGCTACTGCAGTTGCACCACCTCAGGCTCGTGGTTCTCATAATCAGACCGGGCATGGGGCATGCAGAGGTCCAGATAGAGTTACTCAGGAGGGGGACAACCCCGTTTGTTGCTACACTTGATCGTCAGAGTGTAGAGGCATCTGCAAAAGTTATTACAGGTATACTTTTAGTCTGCTGACATAATGCTTATGCAATAATGGATCCAGGTACAACGTTTCCATATGTGACTCCATACTTTGCAATTAACCTCGGGCTAGAACCTGAACAACTTATTGAGTCATTCCTAGTATCTACTCCAGTTGGCGAGTCAGTGGAAGTTACGAGAGTCTATAGAGGTTGTATAGTTTCAGTCCAAGGTCGCAACACCAAGGCCGTTCTCATAGAGTTAGAAATGGTGGATTTTGATGTGATCATGGGTATGGATTGGTTGTCTTCCTGCTATGCCATGTTATATTGTCGTGCGAAGATAGTCAGGTTCCAATTTCCAAATGAAGAAGTCTTAGAGTGGAAGGGTAGTTCAACATCGCTTGTAGGTAAGTTTATTTCTTACCTTAAGGCACAACGAATGATCAGTAAAGGGTGTATCGCGTATTTGGCTCATATCATTAATCCAGAATCACCCACCAGCTCTTCAGTCTGTGCCAGTTGTTAGAGAATTTCCAGAAGTTTTCCCAGATGACCTTCCTGGACTCCCTTCTGAAAGAATCATAGACTTTGGCATTGATCTCATGCCAGGCACTCAACCCATATCTACACCTCCTTATAGGATGGCCCCAACAGAACTTAATGAGTTGAGAGAACAGTTGAAAGACCTTATTGACAAGGGCTTCATCAGGCCGAGTGTTTCACCGTGGGGTTCCCCGGTCCTGTTTGTCAAGAAGAAATATGGGTCTCTTAGAATGTACGTCAACTATCGACAGTTGAATAAAGTTACCATTAAGAACAAGTACCCACTGCCAAGAATTGATGATTTATTTGATCAACTTCAGGGTGCAAAGTACTTTTCAAAAATAGACTTGAGGTCGGGGTACCATCAGTTGAGAATCAAAGAAGAAGATATATCTAAAACAGCCTTTAGAACTCGCTACGGGCAATATGAATTTCTAGTAATGTCCTTCGGGTTGACAAATGCTCCAGCTGCATTCATGGACCTCATGAACAGAATTTTCAAGCCATTCCTTGATACCTTTATTATCGTGTTTATAGACGATATTTTGGTATACTCTAAGAGCAAGGAAGATCATGCAGAACACCTCAGAATAGCCTTGCAGGCCTTGAAGGAGAATGAGCTTTATTCCAAATTTTCAAAATGTGAGTTCTGGTTGCAGTCAGTGGCATTCTTAGGCCACTTGGTATCTAGTGAAGGCATAAAAGTAGACCCTCAGAAGACAGAAACAGTCAAGAACTGGCCTAGGCCGACAACGCCAACCGAAATCAGGAGTTTCTTGGGGTTAGCAGGCTACTATAGAAGGTTTTTAGAGGGGTTTTCCTCACTTGCAACTCCATTAACTAAGTTGACTCAGAAAGCAGTTAAGTTCCAGTGGTCAGACGTTTGTGAGCAGAGTTTTCAAGAGTTAAAGAAGAGATTGACCACTACACCTGTGTTAACCTTGCCGACAGGTCCGAGTGGGTTCACAGTGTATTGTGATGCCTCTAAAATGGGTCTTGGTTGTGTTCTTATGCAAAATGGAAAAGTTAACTTATGCTTCCAGGCAGTTAAAGAATCATGAAAAGAACTACCCCACACACGACTTGGAGCTTGCAGCAGTGGTGTTTGCATTAAAGATATAGCGACACTACCTTTATGGCGAGCCTTCTTAAGTGTTTACAGATCACAAAAGCCTCCAGTACATTTTCAAGCAAAAAGAATTAAATTTGAGACAGAGAAGGTGGCTCGAGCTATTGAAGTATTATGAAATCAATATTCTTTATCACCCGGGAAAAGCTAATGTGGTAGCAGATGCACTTAGTAGGAAGTCAATGGGTGTCTTGGCTTATCTTTCAGTATAAAAGCGAACTTTGGGTCGAGAAATTCAAAATCTGGCAAATGATGGAATTAGATTGGATGAGACTGAAGAAGGAGGTATAACTGCTTATGCCTTAGCGCAATCCTCCCTTGTTGTGCATGTAAAGGCTAAGAAAGACGAAGATCCGTACTTAATGAAATTAAAAGGAGTCAGAAACAAAGAAATCACTGCTTTCACTCTAGGAAGTGACGGAGTTTTGAAGTTGAATGATCAGTTATGTATGCCTGATGTAGATGGTCTTAGGAAGTCCATAATGGAAGAAGCTCACAGTTCGATGTACTCTATCCACCTAGGTGCTACCAAAATGTATCTGGACTTGAAAGAGTTGTATTGGTGGAAAGGCATGAAGAAGCAAGTAGCAGATCATGTGGCTAAATGTTTGAATTGCCAGCAAGTCAAAGCCGAGCATCAGAGACCCGGTGGCCTAACTCAAGATATAGTGATACCAAAGTGGAAGTGGGATATGATTAATATGGATTTTGTAGTAGGTCTACCTCGCACATACCGTAAGCATGATTCAATTTGGGTTATTGTAGATCGACTGACAAAGTCCGCGCATTTCCTACCAGTAAAGACGACAGATTCTGCAGAGCAGTATGCACAAGTTTTACATTAAAGAAATAGTCAGATTGCATGGTACTCCAGTTTCAATCATATCTGACAGAGGCCCTCAGTTCACGGCGCATTTTTGGCAAGCATTTCAGAAAGGATTAGGTACCAAGGTTAATTTGAGCACCGCTTTCCATCCACAAACCAATGGCCAGGTAGAAAGGACCATTCAGATTTTGGAGGTAATTAGGACGATCACTTGCCACTTATAGAATTTGCTTACAATAACAACTATCAGGCTAGCATCGGTATGGCTCCTTATGAAGCGTTGTATGAGAGAAGATGTAGGTCCCCAGTGGGT
Source organism: Nicotiana undulata (assembly GCA_005239495.1). Classification (NCBI taxonomy): domain Eukaryota; kingdom Viridiplantae; phylum Streptophyta; class Magnoliopsida; order Solanales; family Solanaceae; genus Nicotiana; species Nicotiana undulata. The sequence goes on along the minus strand of ML279178.1, from coordinate 51,982 downwards.
TGGTTTGAACCAGCAGAGGTGCCATTGATTGGTCCAGAATTTGTTTGTGAGGCCTTAGAGAAAGTCCAGCTAATCAGAGAAAGGCTGAAAGCGGCTCAGAGTCGTCAAAAGTCCTATTCTGACAAGAGGCATCGTGACTTAGAGTTCATGGTTGGTGAAAAGGTGTTTTTGAAACTCTCACCAATGAAAGGAGTTATGAGGTTTGGTAAGAAGGGGAAACTTAGTCCTAGATTTATTGGACTTTATGAGATTATAGAAAAGAAGGGAAACGTGGCTTATGAGCTAGCGTTGCCCGTTGAGTTGTCCTCTGTTCATCTTGTCTTTCATGTGTCTATGCTTAGAAAGTACATTCATGATGAGTCGCATATAATACCTGCCGATACCATAGAAATTAAAGAAGACTTGACTTATGAAGAGGTACCTATAGAAATTCTCGATAGGCAAGTAAGAAAGTTGAGAACAAAAGATATAGCATCCGTAAAAGTTTTGTGGAGTAATCATGATTCAAAAAAGGCTACGTGGGAGGTCGAGGAAGATATGAGAGAGAAATATCCATATTTATTTGAGGAAAAGGTATGTGAATTTAGGTTTGGTTTAGCATTTATATTTTAATTATTAAATACAAGTTAGCCTGTGTTTATCTCCTTGCTAGATTATACTTAGTTGTTGAAGTAATTCGTTTTTGTCAGAGTATATTCAGTCATTTAATAATTTAGTGCCATGCCAGAGTACATTTAACTCATTAAAGTGATTTACTTTTGCTAAAGTGTTGTGCTTTAGATTCTTGTTGGTTATTGTGGTACCTCCTTGCCGGAGTGTGAGTAATTAATTGATGAGTTGTGTATGGTGCCTATGAATGGCATGTTATGGTATATTTGGTTGTTGTTGGTGTAGTTGTGGTATTTGTGACATGGATATTTTTTTTGGATAGTCCAATTTACTGGGGAGACTCTGCCGAAATTTTTGAAAATTTAGGGAGTTAGCCAAAATTTTGAGTCCCTTGGAAAAGTGAGTAATATTAAGAAAACTTAAGAAGTTCAAATGAGTAGTGCTAGCTACATTTGAGGACGAATGTTTATAAGGAGGAAATATTGTAACACTCCTCAAATTTATAGAATTTTCAACACTCGCTAAATATAGAATTTAAGTTTTTGTAAAATCTTCAATTATACTTCTGTTACGGATTTAAACCCTTGTGATTGATTTTGAGTTACTTATCTATTTATAAATAATTTGATATGCAATTAGGGGAATATTAATAATTTTAATATCATTAATTAATAAAAGTAGGTATAATAAAATACTAGCTAAGTTAAAAAAAGAAGAAGAGAAAACCAAAACCAAAAACAAAACAAAAAAGAAGGGGAAAACAAAAACAAAAAAAGAAAGAAAGAAAGAAACACGTGCCTTAGACCATAAATGGCTGTGGAAGTCAAAACTTTGAGAAAGTCTTATACAAATAAAAACAGAACAACATTACGCAGCAATCGCAAGGCCGCAGACAACAAGAAAATTTTAGGGTTCTTCACAAACCACTATTTCTTGAACTCAGGTATATAAAATTCCCTATTTTCAATTACCCTACAGTAGTATTAGGTAAAAGTTTAATAGTTAATTCCCTTATTTCTCTATATCAACAATAAATTTCATGTTTAGGTGTAAAACTTTAAAATTAATTAAAATGCACTGGTTATTGTAGAATCGATTGTTTGACTAGTGTCAATTGGACTGGGGCCTACGTATTGGCTCGAGTACTTTTGAGGTGAGTTGATATAACCCTTTACCAAAGTGGTTTAACTCACAAAAGTATGCATACAAGGTGTTTGATGAATTGGCTAAAAGAGTGAATATGTACTTAATTGAAGTGAGTGAGTTCCTATTAGCTTAGAATTATTTTCGGTAAAGGTAGATGATTTATTTTGATATATGTGCATAAATTTTCAGATTTTTGTGTTATTCTTATATGCCATTTTCATGTTAAAAATTCATGAAAAAGCAAGAATATTTACATGTAACGACCCGGTCTGTCGTTACGTAAAACCTGCATTATAATTGTTGTTATTGACTTGTTATAGATTAGTTATACTGTATTTGATGCATTAGAGTTGGTAGTCTTGAAATCGAATGGTGGTAGTGAGAGTTCAGTCATTTAGCCTTTAAAAATAGCCTTAAAATGGGAAAAGTCAACTGAGAGTTGACTTATTGGTAAACGACCTCGGAATGCGGATTGTATGACTCGGATAACTTCGTTATGTGATTTGGGACTTAGGAGTGTGCTCAGAATAATTTTGTGATGCCCGGTGTAGAATTAGGCTTGAATTAGCGAAAGTTAGTTTTTGGCGATTTCCGGTCGTCAATGGAAAATAGGCTATCGGGGTCGGAATGGAATTCCAGAAGTTGGAACAGGTTCGTAATGTCATTTTGGATATGTCTACAAAATTTCAGTTCAATCGGAGTTGTTTTGGATAGTTTCGGCATCGTTGGTGGATTATAGAAATTTGAAAGTTCTTAGGCTTGAATCCGATGTGATTTTGGTGTTTTGATGTTAGTTTTGGTGTTTTGAGAGTGCAATTAAGTTTGAATGATCACATGTGATATATTGGTATAGTTGGTTGGGGTCCCGAGGGGCTCGGGATCGATTTCAGATGATTAACAGACCGATTCGTATTGGAAACTTGGGCTGAAATTTGCTGGTGTTTTACAACAGAACTTTGTTCAGTGCGATCGCATATGGACTGGTGCGATCGCGGAGAGTAAAATAGGGCAGGTGAAAATTGTTCAGTGCGATCGCATATGGACAGGTGCGATCGCGGAGAGTAAAATAGTGCAGGTGAAAATTGTTCAGTGCTATTGCACCTGAGGGGCTGCGATCGCGGAGAGTAAAATAGGGCAGGTGAAAATTTGTTCAGTGCTATCGCACCTGAGGGGCTGCGATCGCGGAGAAGGGGAGATGCTGTGCTGTGCGATCGCTGGTTGTTGACCGCGTCCGTATAAGTCAAATGTGGGGCCAGGAAAATAAAGTTGTGTGATCGCGGATTGTTAACCGCGTTCGCACTGTGTAAAGGCCCGGGCAATATAAAATAAACCCTTCCGCAACCTAAACCCTTTTTACACCATTTTGTACGGACAAAGAGTTCTTGAGGCGATTTTTGAAGCGGAAAATCAGTGTTCTTCATAGAGGTAAGTATTTTGATCATTAAAACTCGTTTATGGGTGATTATAAAACATAATCTCGGTATTAAATTCATGAAAATTAGTAGAAAAAGGTGGGTTTAGGGCTTGAGATTATGAGACGTTTAGGGGTCGATTTGAGGGGTCAAACAAACTCCGATTTTGGTGTTCTTTATATGTACGTACTCGTGAGAGAACGAAGAACATTTTGGTATAAAAATTTTTGAGTTTCAGGACGCGGTCCCCGGGATCGGGTTTTGACCGAATTCGGATTTTTGAGCTAAATTTGATATTTTTCAATTGGAATTTATTCATTGAGCATAATTTGATGATAAAAATCTGAACTTGGTAGTTTTTGAGCATCCGGAAGTTGATTCGAAGGGCAAACACATTGCGAAGTAATTTCGGGCTAGTTTGAGGTAAGTAATGCCTTTAAATCCTGTCCTGAGGGTACCCCGGACTATGCACCATTTCACGGGTTTTGAAATGCAGAAGTTGAAACTTTGGAGATATATTGCTTACTTAGGCGACTATTGAGTTGTGAAACGGTTTTCTAAAGCTTATTTCCAATAGTACTATATATACTTGATATGATTTGGGTTGTAAGCCATATTTGGGGCCTAGTGACGACTTGTTTACCTCTTGGGGGTTGTGTTTACTATATTTTCCTCACTGATATGTTATGATTTTTAACTCAGTCTTTTCCTGATAAATTGTTTTGACACTCGGAGTATTTTGATACTATTTATTGAAAAATGAAATACTGTTTTGGGTTGAGAACCCGGTATGTTTAAGGCCTAAGGGCAAATTGAGAGTGTCTGACTGGGTGAGGCTTTCAGGCCTATATTGTGAGGAGGCTTTCAGGCCTTATATGAGGGAGGCTTTCAGGCCTATATTGTGAGGAGACTTTCAGGCCTTATGTCGTTATAGCGCTGGGCTGTAGGAGCCCCTCCGGAGTCTGTACACACCCCCAATGAGCGCAGGTACCTATTGAGTGATGATTATTGCCCGCGGGGCTGATACTGAGTGATGATTATTGCCCGCGGGGCTGTTACTGAGTGATTGTAAGAATGCCTGATAAAAAAATTGTTACGAGAAATGATATGGCCCCATGGGCAGTTTTATGAAAATTTTTACTGAGTTTTCGAACTATTATTTACTTCGTTTTCAAACTGGTTTTTACTGAGATATACTGATATTACACTGGTTTTAAAGGGTTTCTGAAAACTGATTTTTGAACTCATGTATTTGATGAATACTATCTGGTGACTTGGTGTTTTACTGGCTTTTGTGAATTGGTGTATCTGCACTGTATGTTTTATAATTCTCAGACTGTGATTTATTTTCATTACTACTGAGTTGGCGTACTCATAAAGACTCTCTGTGCCTCTGTGGACATATCCATGTACCGATTTAGAGCAGTAGCTGCTTTGTTCGTTAGTAGCAGTTCACGGGATTTCGAGGTAGTTTTCCAGCGTCCACAACTTCTCCATTTCCCTTCCTTGATTAGTATTAGAAATTGATTCATAGACATTTATTATGACATTAGCAGAGTTAGATTTATTTCTTTTTATATGCTCATGATCATTGACTCCAGTCTTGGAAGGTTTAGGTTTTGTTTAGACTATTATTGGGGCGCTAAGATTTAAATAATTTATTTTTATTGCTATGCTTGCTATTTATCATGGTGTTGTGAACTATTATAAGAGAATCAATGCGTAGTAAAGTGATGGTTGGCTAGCCTAGTTCCACGATAGGCGCCATCATGACCTGTTAGGATTTGGGGTCGTGACAAGTTGGTATCAGAGCACTAGGTTACATAGGACTCAACGGTCATGAGCAGGTTCAGTAGAGTCTTGTGGATCGGTACGAAGATGTCTGTACTTATCTTCGAGAGGCTGCTGAACTTTTAGAAAACATCTCTATTTTTCTGGAACTCTATCGTGCCAATCTATTGATTCTTGAAATCTAAACTTACGTTATTTCATTCTCTCACAGATGGTGAGGACACGCAATACCGATCAGGGTGACCAGACACCAGCCAGACCCACAAGGGATTGGGGCCGTGGTAGAGGTAGGGGACCAGCTCGCGTAGCCGTGGGGACAGTGCTAGAGGATCAGGTTCCCGCCGATGGTACTCTAGCGGAACAGGCTCAGGCACCGACAATGCCTATTGTTATTGTAGGTTTTCAGGAGACCCTGGCTAAGATATTGAGTGTGTGTTCCAGTTTAGCTCAGGCAGTTGCTATGTCTACTATAGCCACTGCAGCTCAGGCCGGGGGAGGCAATCAGGCTCCAGCTGCCCGGACACTTGAGCAGGTTGTACGGGGTATTCAGACACCGGGAGAAGCCCCAGCTCAGGCCGGGGGAGGCAATCAGGCTCCAGCTGCCCGGACACTTGAGCAGGTTGTACGGGGTATTCAGACACCGGGAGAAGCCCCAGCTCAGCCGGTTTTCCCAGTCCAGGATTTTGTAGTTCCAACTATGCCCGATGATGAGCAACATAGACTGGAGAGGTTCAGCAGACTTAAGACTCCGACTTTCAGTGGGACAGAGGGCGAGGATGCCCAAGGTTTTATTGATAAATGCCAGAGGATACTGCGTACTGCGGGTATTTTGGAGACCAGTGGGGTCTCGTTTGCTACATTTCAGTTTGCTGGTGCTGCTTTTACTTGGTGGGAGTCATTCGAGAGACGTAGGTCGGTTGGTTCAGCACCACTCACTTAGCAGCAATTCTCCACGATCATGTTGGAGAAGTATGTTCCTCAGTCCCACAGAGAGGAGCAGCGCATGCAGTTAGAGTAGTTGCGTCAGGGAGAGCTGTTAGTTACTCAGTACGAGATGAGGTTTTCCGAGTTGGCCAGACATGCTTCTGAGATTGTCCCTACTAACAGGGAGAGGATTAGGAGGTTTGTAGATGGTCTTACTTATCAGCTTCGGATTTTGATGACCAGAGAGAGAGTGTCTGGAGCTACATTTGAGCAGGTTGTTGACATTGCTCGGGACATTGAGTCGGTTCGTAGGCAGGGTCGTGAGGAGAGAGAGGTCAAGAGGCCTCGGGGAGCAGGTAACTTCAGTGGTGCCCCTTCTAGAGGGCTGTTTCAGCACAACAGAGGTCGTCTATTTAGACCTCCACAGCCAGTTCACCCAGCGTACAGTGGTGTATCTTCGGTGCAAGGTCCTCGCAATTCTCATCAGGGACGTTAATCTTTTAGTGCCCTCCCAGCTCAGAGCTCCGCCCGAGCATCATCTTATCAGGGCTCTTCTATGCATGTTTTGTCTGGTGGTCATCAGGGTGACATAGGTTCTCGTCAGTTTTCATCTCCGGCTTCAGGTGGTTGTTATGAGTGTGGAGAGTTCGGACATGGGTGGAGGCAATGTCCCCGTCATCCTAGTAGTTCATCCCAGTAGAGGGTCTAGCCCTCTGCTTCAGCCCTAGTAACTTCACCACCTACCCAGGCCGCTAGGGGTGGTGGTCAGGCAGCTAAAGGCCGTCCCAGAGAGAGAGGTCGAGCAGGTGGAGGCCAGCCGCGTATTTATGCACTTCCGGCTAGGCTTGATGCTATGGCATCCGATGCAGTGATTACATGTACTATTTCAGTTTGTCACAGTGATGCTTTGGCTTTATTTGACCCTGGTTCCACGTAATCTTATGTCTCATCCTATTTTTCTCATTTTCCGAATATGCCCCGTGAGTCTCTAGTTACTTGTGTTCATGTTTCGACTCCAATGGGCGATACTATTATTGTGGACCATGTGTATCGGTCGTGTCTTATATCTATTGGGGGTCTGGAGACCCTAGTGGATCTGATGTTACTCAGTATGGTCGATTTTGATGTAATTCTGGGCATGGATTGGTTATCACCATGTCATGCTATCCTTGATTGTCACGCTAAGACCGTTACCTTAGCTATGCCCGGAGTTCCGAGAGTTGAGTGGAGGGGGTCTGTAGAGCATGTACCTAGCATAGTGATTTCTTACTTAAAGGCTCAGCGTATGGTTCAGAAAGGGTGTGAATCTTATCTTGCGTTTGTGAGGGATGTTAGTAGTGAGACTCCATCTGTTGATTCTGTTCCTGTAGTCCGCGATTTTCCAGATGTATTTCCCGCAGACCTGCCAGGCATGCCACCTGCCAGGGATATTGATGTTGGTATGGACTTGGTGCTAGATACCCATCATATCTCTATTCCACCTTACCGCATGGCACTGGAAGAGTTGAAAGAATTAAAGGAGCAGCTTCAAGAACTCTTAGATAAGGGGTTCATTCGGCCTAGTATGTCGCCTTGGGGTGCGTCGGTGTTGTTTGTAAAAAAGAAGGATGGTTCGATGCGCATGTGTATTGATTATAGACAGTTGAATAAGGTGACAGTAAAGAACCGGTATCCTTTGCCTCATATTGATGACCTATTTGACCAACTTCAGGGAGCTAAGGTGTTCTCCAAGATTGATTTGAGGTCTGGGTATCATCAACTGAAGATTCGGGATTCTGACATTCCGAAGACTGCTTTCAGGACCATATATGGTCATTATGAATTCCTGGTTATGTTATTTGGGTTGACCAATGCCCTAGCCGCGTTCATGCAATTGATGAATAATGTGTTTCAGCCTTACCTTGATACTTTCATCATTGTGTTCATTGATGACATTCTGGTATATTCTCGTAGCCTAGACAAGCATGCTCAACACTTGAGGATTGTGTTACAGAGGTTGAGGGAGGAGAAACTTTATGAAAAATTCTCCAAGTGTGAGTTTTGGCTTGGTTCAGTAGCTTTCTTGGGGCACGTGGTGTCCAGTGAGGGTATTCAGGTTGATCCGAAGAAGATTGAGGCGGTCCAAAGTTGGCCCAGACCGTCCTCCGCTACAAAGATTAAGAGATTCCTTGGTTTGGCGGGGTATTACCATCGCTTTGTGGAGGGGTTCTCTTCTATTGCTTCACCCTTGACCAGATTGACCCAGAAGGGTGCTCCATTCAGATGGTCTGATGAGTGTGAGTAGAGATTTCAGAAGCTCAAGTCAGCATTGACCACAGCTCCGGTACTGTTTTTGCCTACTTGTTCGGGTTCTTATACAGTCTACTGTGATGCTTCTAGAGTTGGCTTGGGTGAAGTAATGATGCAGAGCAGTAGGGTGATTGCCTACGCATCTAGACAATTGAAGGTGCACGAGAGGAATTAACCAGTGCACGATCTTGAGTTAGCTTCCATTGTTCATGCCTTGAAGATTTGGCGCCATTACTTGTATGGGGTGCAGTGTGAGATTTTCACTGATCACCGTAGTTTGCAGTATCTGCTAAAGCAGAAGGACTTGAATTTTCGACAGAGGAGATGGTTGGAGCTTCTCAAGGACTATGATTTGACTATTTTGTATCATCCGGGGAAGTCCAATGTGGTGGCCGATGCCTTGAGTCGCAGAACCAAGAGTTTGGGAAGTCTAGCTTACCTTTCAGCAGCAGAGCGACCGTTAGCACTTGATGTTCAGGCTTTAGCGGGTCAGTTGGTGACATTTGATTTTTCACACCCTCCACGGGTGGTAGCTAGCATGGCTTCCCGGTCTTCTTTATTTGATCATATTAAGGCACGACAATATGATGACCGCCACTTGTTAGTTCTTCAGGATAGAGTTCGTCGGGGTGATGCTAGATATGTGACTATTGGCGATAATGGAGTTATGAGAATGTAGGGCCGTATATGCGTGCCCAATGTAAAGGGTATTCGAGAGTTGATATTAGCAGAGGCTCACAACTCGCGGTATTCTATCCATCCGGGTGCCACGAAGATGTATCAGGATCTGAGACAGCTGTATTGTTGGAGGCGGATGAAGAGAGATATTGTTGAGTATGTAGCACGGTGCAAGTCAAGTATGAGCACCAGAGACCAGGTGGTTTGCTTTAGAGGCTAGATATTCCAGAGTGTAAATGGGAGAGAATTACTATGGATTTTGTGGTTGGGCTTCCACGGACTTCGAAGGGTTTTGATGCTATTTGGGTCATTGTGGATAGATTGACCAAGTCCGCGCATTTCATTCCTGTCAGTACTACTTATACTTCAGAGCGGTTAGCTGGTATTTACATTAAGGAGATTGTCCGGTTGGATGGAGTTCCGGTTTCTATTATTTCTGACAGAGGTACTCAGTTCACATCTCAATTTTGGAGGGCCGTACAGAAAGGTATGGGTACTGATGTAGAGTTGAGAAGTGCATTTTACCCTCAGACCGACGGGCAGTCGGAACGGATTATTCAGATATTAGAGGATATTTTACGGGCTTGTGTGATTGATTTTGGTGGTTCATGGGATCAGTTTCTGCCATTAGCAGAGTTTTCATATAATAACAACTATCAATCCAGTATTTAGATGGCCCCGTATGAAGCCTTATATGGTAGGAGGTGTAGATCTCCGGTTGGTTGGTTCGAGCCTGGTGAGGCTAAGTTATTGGGTACAGATTTGATTCAGGATGCGTTGGAGAAGGTGAAGTTGATTCAGGAGCGACTTCGCATGGCGCAATCTAGGCAGAAGAGCTATGCGGACCGGAAGGTTCGGGATGTGTCATTTACGAAAGGTGATAAGGTACTGCTGAAGGTATCACCCATGAAGGGTGTTATGAAGTTCGTAAAAAGAGGAAAGCTGAGTCCACGATTTATTGGTCCTTTTGAGGTACTTCAGAAGGTTGGAGAGGTGGCTTATAGGCTTGACTTGCCACCCAGCCTATCGAGTGTTCATCCGGTATTTCATGTGTCGATGCTCAGGAAATATGTTGGTGACCCGTCTCATGTGTTAGACTTCAGTGCAGTTCAGCTCGAGGGTGATATGTCATATGAGGTGGAGCTAGTAGCAATTTTGGCTCGTGAGGTCAGAAAGCTGAGATCTAAGGAGATAACATCAGTGAAGGTGTAGTGGAGAGGTCAGCCAGTGGAGGAGGCTACTTGGGAGACCGAGCAGGAGATGCAGAGAAAATATCCTCACTTGTTTGAGACTCTAGGTATGTTTCTAGATCCGTTCGAGGATGAAAGTCTGTTTAAGAGGGAGAGAATGTAACGACCCGATCTGTCATTACGTAAAACCTGCATTATAATTTTTGTTATTGTAGATTGGTTATACTGTATTTGATGTATTAGAGTTGGTAGGCTTGAAATCGTGGTGGTAGTGAGAGTTCAGTCATTTAGCCTTTAAAAATAGCCTTAAAATGGGAAAAATCAATTGAGAGTTGACTTATTGGTAGACGACCTCGGAATGCGGATTTTATGGCTCGGATAGCTTTGTTAGGTGATTTGGGACTTAGGAGTGTGTTCAGAATAATTTTGTGATGTCCGGTGTAGAATTAGGCTTGAATTGGCGAAAGTTAGTTTTTGGTGATTTCCTGTCGTCAGTGGAAAATAGGCTATCACGGTCAAAATGGAATTCCGGAAGTTGGAACAGGTTCGTAATGTCATTTTGGATATGTCTACAAAATTTCAAGTCAATCGGAGTTGTTTTGGATAGTTTCGGCATCGTTGGTGGATTTTAGAAATTTGAAAGTTCTTAGGCTTGAATCCGGTGTGATTTTGGTGTTTTGATGTTAGTTTTGGTGTTTTGAGAGTGCAACTAAGTTTGAATGATCATATGTGATGTATTGTTATAGTTTGTTGGGGTCCCGAGGGGCTCGAGATCGATTTCGGATGATTAACGGACCGATTCGAGTTGGAAACTTAGGCTGAAATTTGCTAGTGTTTTACAGCAGAACTTTGTTTAGTGCGATCGCATATGGACTGGTGCGATCGCGGAGAGTAAAATAGGGCAGGTGAAAATTGTTCAGTGCTATCGCACCCGAGGGGCTGCGATCGCGGAGAGTAAACTAGGGCAGGTGAAAAATTGTTCAGTACTATCGCACCTGAGGGGTTGCGATCGCGGAGAAGGGGAGATGCTGTGCTGTGCGATCGCGGGGTGTTGACCGCGTTCGCATAGGTCAAATGTGGGGCCTGGAAAATAAAGTTGTGCGATCGCGGATTGTTAACCGCGTTCGCACTGAGTAAAGGCCTGGGCAATATAAAATAAACCCTTCCGCGACCTAAACCCTTTTTACACCAACTTTGTACGGACAAAGAGCTCTTGAGGCGATTTTTGAAGAGGGAAATCAGTGTTCTTCATAGAGGTAAGTATTTTGATCATTAAAACTCGTTTATGGGTGATTATAGAACATAATCTCGGTATTAAATTCATGAAAATCAGTAGAAAAAGGTGGGTTTAGGGCTTGAGATTATGAGACGTTTAGGGGTCGATTTGAGGGGTCAAACGAACTCCGATTTTGGTGTTCTTTATATGTACGGACTCGTGAGAGAACGAAGATAATTTTGGTATAAAAATTTCTGAGTTTCGGGATGCGGGCCCAGGGATCGGCTTTTGACCGAATTCGGATTTGAGCTAAATTCGATATTTTTCAATTGGAATTTATTCCTTGAGCATAATTTGATGATAAAAATCTGAACTTGGTAGTTTTGGATCATCCGGAAGTTGATTCGAAGGGCAAACGCATTGCAAAGTAATTTCGGGCTAGTTTGAGGTAAGTAATGTCTTTAAATCCTATCTTGAGGGTATAAAACCCCGGACTATGCACCCTTTCAGGGGTTTTGAAATGCAAATGTTGAAACTTTGGAGATATATTCCTTACTTAGGCGACTATTGAGTTGCGAAACGGCTTTCTAAAGCTTATTTCCAATAGTACTATATATACTTGATATGATTTGGGCTGTAAGCATGCTTGGGGCCTAGTGCCGACTTGTTTACCCCTTGGGGGTTGTGTTTACTATATTTTGCTCACTGATATGTTTTTCCTGATAAATTGTTTTGACAATCGGAGTATTTTGATACTATTTATTAAAAAATGAAACACTGTTTTGGGTCGAGAACCCGGTATGTTTAAGGCCTAAGGGCAAATTGAGAGTGTCTGACTGAGTGAGGCTTTCAGGCCTGTATTGTGAGGAGGCTTTCAGGCCTTATATGAGGGAGGCTTTCAGGCCTATATTGTGAGGAGGCTTTCAAGCCTTATGTTGTTATAGGGCTTGGGCTGTAGGAGCCCCTCCGGAGTCTGTACACACCCCCAGTGAGCGCAAGTACCTATTGAGTGATGATTATTTCCCACGGGGCTGATACTGAGTGATGATTATTGCTCGCGGGGTTGTTACTGAGTGATTGTAAGAATGCATGATAAAGAAATTGTTACGAGAAATGATTATGGCCCGATAGGCAGTATTATGAAGATTTTTACTGAGTTTTCGAACTATGATTTACTTCGTTTTCAAACTGGTTTTTACTGAGATATACTGATATTACACTGATTTCAAAGGATTTCTGAAAACTAATTTTTGAACTCATGTATTTGATGAATACTATCTGGTGACTTGGTGTTTTACTGGCTTTTGGGAATTGGTGTATCTGCACTGTGTATTTTATAATTCTCAAGCTGTGATTTATTTTCATTACTACTGAGTTGGCGTACTCATAAAGACTCCCTGTGCCTCTGTGCACAGATCCAGGTACCGATTTGGAGTAGTAGCTGCCTTGTTTGTTAGCAGCAGTTCACGGGCTGTCCAACATCCACAACTTCTCCATTTCCCTTCCTTGATTAGTATTCGAAATTGATTCATAGACATTTATTATGACATTAGCAGAGTTAGATTTATTTATTTTTAGATGCTCATGATCATTGACTCCAGTCTTGGGAGGTTTAGGTTTTGTTTAGACTATTATTTGGGCGCTAAGATTTAAATAATTTATTTGTATTGCTATGCTTTCTATTTATCATGGTGTTGTGAACTATTATGAGAGAACCAATGCGTAGTAAAGTGAAGGTTGGCTAGCCTAGTTCCACGATATGCGCCATCACGGCCTGTTAGGATTTGGGGTCGTGACAAGTTGGTATCAGAGCACTAGGTTACATAGGACTCAACGGTCATGAGCAGGTTCAGTAGAATCTTGCGGATCGCTACGGAGACGTCTGTACTTATCTTCGAGAGGCTGAAAAACTTTTAGGAAACATCTCTGTTTTTCTCGAACTCTATCGTTCCAATATATTGATTCTTGAAATCTAAACTTACGTTGTTTTATTCTCTAACAGATGGTGAGGACACGCAATACCGATCAGGGTGACCAGACACCAGCCAGATCCACAAGGGGTCGGGGCCGTGGTAGAGGTAAGGGACCAGCTCGCGCAGCCGTCGGGACAGTGCCACATGATCCCCCTGTTGTTCAGGATCAGGTTCCCGCCGATGGTACTCCAGCGGGATAGGCTCAGGCACCAGCAATGCCTATTGTTATTCCAGGTCTTCAGGAGACCCTGACTCAGATATTGACTGTGTGTTCCAGTTTAGCTCAGGCAGTTGCTATGTCTACTACAGCCACTGCAGCTCAAGCCGGGGGAGGCAATCAGATTCCAGCTGCCCGGGCACCTGAGCAGGCTGTACGGGGTATTCAGACATCGGGAGAAGCCCCATCTTAGACGATTGTCCCAGTCCAGGATTTTGTAGTTCCAGCTATGCCCGAGGATGATCAACATAGACTGGAGAGGTTTAGCAAACTTAAGCCTCTGACTTTCAGTGGCACAAAGGGCGAGGATGCCCAATGTTTTCTTGATAAATGCCAGATGATACTACGTACTGCGGGTATTTTGGAGACCAGTGGGGTCTCGTTTGCTACATTTTAGTTTGCTGGGTTGCTTTTACTTGGTGGGAGTCATTCGAGAGGCGTAGGCCGGTTGGTTCAGCACCACTCACTTGGCAGCAGTTCTCCACGATCTTTTTGGAGAAGTATGTTCCTCAGTCCCACAGAGAGGAGTAGCGCAGGCAGTTTGAGCAGTTGCGTCAGGGAGAGTTATCAGTTACTCAGTACGAGATGAGGTTTTCCGAGTTGGCCAGACATGCTTCTGAGATTGTCCCTACTGACAGGGAGAGGATCAGGAGGTTTGTAGATGGTCTTACTTATCAGCTTCGGATCTTGATGACCAGAGAGAGAGTGTCTGGAGCTACATTTGAGCAGGTTATTGACATTACTCGGGACATTGAGTCGGTTCGTAGGTAGGATCATGAGGATAGAGAGGTCAAGAGGCCTCAGGGAGCAGTTAACTTCAGTGGTGCCCCTTCTAGAAGGCAGTTTCAGCACAACAGAGGTCGTCCATTTAGACCTTCACAGCTAGTTCGCCCAGCGTACAGTGGTGTATCTTCGGGGCAAGGTCCTCGATATTCTCATCAGGGACGTTCATCTTTTAGTTCCCTCCCAGCTCAGAGCTCCGCCCGAGCATCATCTTATCAGGGCTCTTCTATGCATGTTTCGTCTGGTGGTCATCAGGGTGACAAAGGTTCTCGTCAGTTTTCATCTCCGGCTTTAGGCGGTTGTTATGAGTGTGGAGAGTTCGGACATGGGTGGAGGCAGTGTCCCGGTCGTCCTAGTAGTTCATCCCAGCAGATGGTTCGCTCGATCATGTTTAGTGATCTTGTGCCGGTCTCGGCTTGTTTAGAAAATTGGTCGTGACAGATTCCCTACGGTAGATGAGGTGGTTCCTCGTCCTGGAAGAGCAAGGACTGATTTTAACAGCCCGCCGGAGATGAGACGAGTCCCATTCCTTCCACTATAGATGAGGCGGCGATCACGGCGCTCAAAGCTAAGTGGGGAATCCCTGCTCATATCGAAATGGTGCCGACGGGGAGCGATATAGTGCACTTGCACCGCCTAGGATACTGCGCGTTTTACGCGTATCCCTTTGTTATTGGGTATTTGACCCCCCTTCCTTCTCCGGTGGTTTATTTTTGCCTGTTCTATGAAATATGCCCTGCCCAACTCTCTCCGTATGCATACAAGTTCTTTCTTATGCTCATCAAGTATTCAGAGTTATCCAGCGGAGGAATTTCTCTAAGGCATATGCTCCACATATTCGCACCTCGTTTTCTTCGGGGCACGATGATTCAGCTGCGCCATCGAGGGACCAAGAGTTTGGACGTGAAGATGGAGGATAAGGCTAATCGCGACTTTTGGGAAAGCTACTTCTACGTGCGGACGGAGCACCTTGTGGAGAACTCGGCAGGGTTTCCGGAGACGTGGAACTTCGCTCATAAGTTTTCTTCTATTTATTTGGTGATTCCTTTAGGACAATCGTTAACTCTCTTCCTTTAGGTGACTTTGTTTAAGAATTGTTTTGTTTGCTCGTGTTTGTTTTTGTTTTCTACAACTAAGAGGTTTCCTCCCCCACTAGTTGCAGATATCTGTGAGTGGGTGGGCGCAATTCTTCCCCACATGGTTGGGATTCGTGAAAGGGCGTCTTTTCATGAGAAGTTTGGGCATAAGCCTCTTACCGGTGAGTTGTCATGTAGCCTTGCTTTCTCTCCCCACGTAGATCCTTTAGCTTCATAGTTATATGATCCAATTCCTTCTTGTCGACAGGTCGAGGAAGAGTGATAAGGACAAGGGCCCCTCCGCTCGCATTTTGTCAACCGACGTCTTCTATCCAGACCGCACCAAGTATTACTGTAGGCGAGGGTACGAGGAGCCTAGCTGCTGTTCAAACCACGCTAGCGGCCGAGGCCCTACGCTTGGAAGTTGCTTCCGGGCCAGAGACTCCATTCCTCGAAATCCGCTCAATAGGCGACTTGTTGGCCCAAGAAAGGAATAGTTTTGAAGATTGGCAAAGGAACTCCGAGATGAACCAGGTTCATCACAGGTGACATAGACTAGCAGAGTCAAAGGCACATGAGACGCACATGCAGAAGATAAATGTGTTCTGGTAAAATTGAGATATCTTCTGATCGAAAATATTGCAAAAACGAAATTCTTAAAGAACTCCTTATTCAATAAGAATAGAATCAAAGATAAGGAAGGATTTAAGAGTTGGGTTTGATTAAAACTCTTTCACCATGGAAGAGTTGGATTAGGATTCTAGTTAATTCCTTATCTACTAACTCCTATAAATTGCAGATTGTTCTTATGATATGTAGACGCACAAAAGCAGAAATTTATCAAGAATTGAGAGCAAAAATTCGTGAAGAAATTTTGCAAGCAGTTCGAGCCAAATTGGAGAGTGCGAATCTGAAGCTACATACCAGCTAAAAGAACCAGTTCCATCTGTTTATCATTGAGTCTAGTTGGTTGTAGTAGGCGATTTAATATTGTATCTTTTCAGCTTTCATAGAAGCAATTGTAATAGGTACACATTGTTCAAGTTAGAGTTAGCTTGAAATCTGTAGAAATTAGCTAGAGGCTAGTTGATACAAAGAGGATTAGAGTTAGTCCTAGGATTACAAAAGAGTTTATTTTGTAAGTC
>ML279178.1:0-30598 GCA_005239495.1 Nicotiana undulata | reverse complement strand
TTAGCTTGAAATCTGTAGAAATTAGCTAGAGGCTAGTTGATACAAAGAGGATTAGAGTTAGTCCTAGGATTACAAAAGAGTTTATTTTGTAAGTCCGTTTGGCTCAGAGTTTTAGTGAAGAGTTTGAGAAAATCCTACTGAGGTGTAGGTCGTGGTTTTTTCACCTTTTGATCCAGGTGTTTTCCACGTAAAAATATATGTGGTTTTACTTTACTGCTTTTATTATTCCTCAAACAGAAGTAGTTGGAACACCAAGAAGAACCAGGTTCTTCCAGTTAGACAGCACTCGGAAAATTGGGTACTTCACAATTAACTTATATAATTGTGTGGTATTGACGTCTAGTTGGAACACCAAGAAGAACCAGGTTCTTCCAGTTAGACAGCACTCGGAAAATTGGGTACTTCACAATTAACTTATATAATTGTGTGGTATTGACGTCTAAAACAACACGACTCTTCCCTTGCTGATAGTTGAGAGGCCCCATCGAAGAGGCGAAGGGTAGTTCTGGAAGAGGCCTCTACAGCCGAAGCGTCCTCGAGGGGCAACCTTGTTTTGCCGGTTCCTGAGACCGGTGCTAGGGATAATCAGGAGGTGGAGGTGAGGCCTGCCGCACTCAAGAGGCTAATGTAGCGGACGTACGGAGTCCCGAGGCCGCCGTTGTTATACCGAGCAGATCTTCGTCATCCCAACAGAACCGCGCCCCTTCTTCGGCCGAAGAGAAAGGAAAATGCGTCGTGGTTGAGGATTATGAGACCGAGTTCGACATCGACCCTGATGACATGAGGATGTTTGAATAGGGCTTTACTAGAACAGTGGTAATGGCGGAAGGCCCCTCATACTCAAAATTCTGTCGGATCTCAACCTGCTGCAGGATACAGTGGAGTTGGTGTCGTAGTTCTATTTCTTCTGTTCCGCCGCCGAAAGTGGAGCTCTACGGGAGGTCAGCAATTCTCAGTTGTCACGTGGTGTAGCCGCAATGGGCTTGAAGTTGAGTTCTTTTTTCGTCCTCTTTTTTTGGCGACCATTAATCTTTATTAACTTCTTCCTTTTCTTTTCACAGACTTACATGCTGGAGGTCGAAAGTGCTCGCAGGGCTGAGACGCGGGCCAAGATTTTTCTAAAATAATGGCCGAGAAGTATCAGCGGTATCGCAACAGATGCCGTGAGTTGCATGAGCGGCTTAGAGAGGGCGCCGACACTCAATCTACCAGGGAGGAGTTTGAGAGAAGAGATGAGGACCTGATGCGGTCTATCCGTAGGTGTAGTGAGCTCGAGGAGTTACTTCATGCCAAGAATGAGGAGCTTGAGGTGGGAAGAGGGGTCGTTGCGGAGTGCGAGGACCTTCAGGCCGAGGTGCTATCATTGTGAGCCGAGCTTGAACAAAATGCTACTAGGGTCGACGCTCTTGGTGAAGAATGGGTGGAGAAGTTGGTTGAGTTGGAGAAGAAAGTGTCCAAGTTGGAGCGAGTTGAGGGTGCTCGAGTGTCAGCTTTGGCGAGGGGCCGCGACACTAGAAGACACTATCTGTGTCCTCAAATCTGAGCAGGAATCCGAGAGGGCGACGACCACGCTGAGGGAGGCGAGGCTTGAGGAACGCATTGGCGAAATTGACAGGGAAGCTTCAAACTTGGGAGATCGGGTCGTGACCCTCGAGGCTGAGAAGGTGCAATTGTTGGCTCAGGTTGAATCTGCCTCTGTCGCTGTTCCTCACCACTTGCATAAGGTGGATTCATGTTGAGGCCCGATGGGACATATTCAAGGGTTTGTGGGAGGCGGGAAGTGTTTCTGAGGCTGCCTTTGAAGATGCTCGGGCGAAGGCACTTGAAGCTCGCGACAACTGTGGCTACGATCCTGTGACACCGGAGGCCGGTGAGGGCGCCGATGTTGAGGATGTGGTTCTTGATGATGATGATGATGGGGAGCGAGGCGGTGGAGATGACGCCGAGTGAAATGTTGCTGCAGTTTTCATACTTAGTTTTTAGTTTTAGTTTTTTTTGTGTTCTTCTTCATTTGTTTTCATTTCTTTTTTGGTGGGCCTGTTATGGCCTTTTGTAAGGCGCGGCTGTTGCGCGCATACATTCGAATAAAATGATTTCTTTGCCTTTGTAACTTTTGATTTTCTTTTTCCTTCTCTCCCGTTTGTTGCATATGCATGCTTTTTGTGTTGACTTTTGGACTTCTTCGTGACGAGTCCCTGATCTTTTTAGTTGGGAATCTAACCTTGCCCGGATCAAGTGGGAACTCGTCATGTGAGTCCGAATGAAGTCACTTTGGATATGCAAATTCGGGCTAGGTCGACTTCTGACTTGTCGACTTAGGCGGAACCAAACTTAATTCAAGCGAGGTTGAATTCACATCTGCCGTCCCAGTCGAAGTCAGTTTCGACTTGCATATTTGAACGAGATCGAATTTGGGATTTCCGTCTTGGGAGAAGTCAGTTTCTGACTTGTATATTCAAATAAGGTTGGATGTTCTTTCTGTTTGGCGATGGCCGATGGCCGTAAGGGTGTTAATTCGAGCGAGGTCAAAATTATAACCCGTTGTGAAGTTGGGCGAGGTCAGACTTTATTTTTATTTGGCGACGGCCGATAACCGTAAGGGTGTTAATTTGAGAGAGGTCGAAATTATAACCCGTTGTAAAGTCGAGCGAAGTCGGACTTTCTTTTTATTTGGCGACGGCCGATGGCCGTAAGGGTGTTAATTTGAGCGAGGTCAAAATTTTAACCCGTTGTAAAGTCGAGCGAGGTCAGACTTTCTTTTCATTTGGCGATGGCCGATGTCCGTAAGGGTGTTAATTCGAGCGAGTTCGAAATTATAACCCGTTGTAAAGTCGACCGAGGTCGGACTTTCTTTTCATTTGGCGACGGCCGATGGCCGTAAGGGTGTTAATTTGAGCGAGGTCAAAATTATAATCCGTTGTAAAGTCGAGCGAAGTCGGACTTTCTTTTAATTTGGCGACGACCAATGGACGTAAGGTTGTTAGTTCGAGCGAGGTCGAAATTATAACCCGTTGTAAAGTCAAGCGAAGTAGAACTTTCTTTTCATTTGGCGACGGTCGATGGCCGTAAGGGTGTTAATTCGAGCGAGGTCGAAATTATAACCCGTTGTATTATCTTTTGGGGAGCATCATTCGTCGCCGCATCGTTTGCACATGTGCTAGGGCGCATCCTGGTTCGCTTAGTTTTGCTTTCATTGGAGGACACTGCGTATCCTAGGTGGGTTTCAGTTTGCTTAGCTTTTGCTTTCATTGGAGAGTGTTGTGCGCCATCCGGGTGAGTCCCAGTTTACCTAATTTTCCTTTCATTGGAGAGTGCTAGTGTACCTGTTTTGTACCGACGAAAGAACGTGATAAGTTAAACCCAAATGAAGTTCTGATACCTTGGTCTGGAAAGTCGGTGAGAGGAGGAATGGTGTTACGTGGTTGCTCGCTTCGTCTCGTGCTCGAATTATGGTTTCATACTTGGTAGCTTCGCTAGGCCTCACCGTTAATCGCATCTAGGATTCTAGTGGGTTGGATTTATATCTTGCTCGTTGGGGTATTGAGACCGAGTCCTAGTCTGAGCCCATCCGATATGCGCAAATAGAGGAAACATGTCATACTTTGTTCATAAATCATTCATTGCGAGGATGAGGCAGGATATACCAGCTATTTCAAAGGATCACATAGTAAGCTATCGTCCCTTCCAAAGAGGTGGAAGTACAGGTCGGTGTGTAAGGTGAGTATGTCTAGTAGGATTGCGGTCATTCCAAGCGCATAGTGACCGCGATTCTATTTTAAAACATGCATATGACGAGCCAAGTCCCTTGTCACATGTGAGGTGCGGGTTTTGCTTAGACGCCGGGTATGGTCTTGATTTTATGTGAAGATTTGACCCAGATTGGGGTGGCTATCCCTACCGTTTACCTTCTAATTTTACATATCGGTGTTCGCAAAGTTGCAGTGAGGCTTTGACAGCCGGGATGACTAGTATTAGATCTAGAGGAAACTAGAATTTTGGCTAGGAAATCCCCACAGGCAGCGCTAAATTGTTTAGGCAGAAAATGCTAAGATTTTCTCTAAACCAATTAATGAAGTAAATAACGGATAAATCTTAGCCAAACATAATTAACTCTAGATATAAGAAAAGTGAATCATGATAATCGCATAAGATCAAGTTTGTATAGCTCCTCTCGAGTTAATAGACAGACATCAAACATAAATGATAAGATTACATCTTTGGTGCATTGTTCTATACGTGTAAGAGTAAATAGGGAAATGATGCTATTGGAAACCACGAGACCGATCTTAGTTGAATCATCTCGGTTGAATCAGCTGTGGGATCTTCCTTCAATCGGGACTAGAATCTAGGCTTTTATTCTTGTTAGAAGGCTTTTCTTGTTTCTCTGTTCCCTCCTTTCCGTTGTTTTTTTCCAGCCCCCTTTCTTGCTTTCTTACATCTTATTTTTCTACCTGTGTTACCTTCTTCCCAATGGTCTTTGACCAGAACGTTCTCTCTTGATTATGTGCTTCATTATTTCCTACAGACTTTACGACAAATCCTTCATTGTATACACTTAACGATGGATCGATCTCGACCATGGACGAGATGCTTTATTGTGGCCGTATCTTGAGAACATGGACACAACTTAGTCTATCCCCTATCATCCCGTGTAGCGTTGATCCGTGGGGACAAATTTTGACCCATACAATTATAAGTACCTTGTTTTATGGTTTGATGATCTAACAAACGTAATGTTAAGAATTAGATAAGGAACCTGATACACATCTGGCATACATTCTCAAGCATGTGAAAATAACCAGACTTAAGCTGGAGATGTTTGTCAGTCTTTCAAAAGTTAAAGCATCAGCAAGGGGAATAGATGGACATCAGTTCCCCTGGTGATCGTATCAGTCAACTCTCCAACAACTGGAAAGTGGTTGCCTGCACACTCAAGTACATCATAGTGCAACAGTCAACTCCATTGGGATGGATCTTGTACCCAAGTTTCTTACATCATTCAAGTGATTCCATCAATGTTATATTAACATTAAACCAAAGACAAAACATCACTTGAACACTTAGAGAATTTACTCAAGCACCCCCACAGTGTCTGATCATCCAGCAAACGATTATCAAGTGCATCAAGAACAAAGAACAACACTACTACAGACCAGTTCCCTATATTAAGTTATTATATGTCCTTCGTTGAGTTGTACCTTTGTCAAAGTTCTTATTTGTAATTCCTACTTAGCTTACTTAGAAGTATTGTGTAGGAAACTCTTTGTAAATCATAAATCCTTTCGTTTGTGTCTTGGCTAGAGTTAGTCGAGTTGTAAAGTCTTTGTAATCGAGGTATTACAAAGTGTCTTGTGATAGGATTGTTACAAGTTAGTGAGGGATTAAGAAGTTAATTAGGTTACAATAGGTTGTAATCTAAAAATTTGCTCAGTAGTGAAGTTAAAATCCTACAAGGGTAGGTCGTGGTTTTTAATCCCGTGAGCTGGAAATTTTTCACGTAAAAACTCTCAGTGTCATTTACTTACTGCTGTGTGTGTGTGATATGTGAAAACTAATAGAGAACCTGGTTCTCTATATAGTTTGGTGGACCCTAAAATTCTATCAATTGGTATCAGAGCAGGTTCTTTCTATCAGGCTAACACCTTGAAATGATCCTCTTGGTTGCTCCTCCAAACTTTGAAGAAGTTCAATTTACCTACAGGTCACCAAGGTTCAGCGGCCAGTATTATGGATGGTGGAAGACTAGGATCCATGACTTCATTATGGCTGATGATTCCGAGATCTAGGACGTCATCTATGATGGATCCTCTGTTCCTACAAAATCTAGTGGTGACCCTGCTGTGACTATTCCGAAAAATAAGAAAAGAATTCAATGACACCGACCGAAAAGCCATAGAAAAGAATTTTTGAGCAAAGAAAATTCTTGTTTGTGGCATTGGTCCTGACGAATACAACAGGATATCGGCATGCCAGTCAGCCAAAGAAATCTGGGAAGCTCTCTAAATAGCTCACGAATGAACAACACAGGTTAAGAAATCTAAGATTGACATGCTCACAACTGAATATGAGCTCCTCAAGATGAAAGATGATGAATTCATCCAAGACATGCATACTCGCTTCACATTTATCATTAATGAGCTTCACTCTCTAGAAGAAATTATTCCAAGAAACAAACTTGTCAAGAGTATACTTAGTGTACTGCCCAGTTCCTGGAAAATCAAAGTGAACGCTATCACAGAGGCAAAGGACTTGCAGAAGCTGA
The DNA here is from genome assembly GCA_005239495.1 of Nicotiana undulata. NCBI lineage: Eukaryota > Viridiplantae > Streptophyta > Magnoliopsida > Solanales > Solanaceae > Nicotiana > Nicotiana undulata. Next base: position 24,336 of record ML279178.1, on the reverse strand, counting down.
CCATTAGTGGCCAAAAGATACAAGAACATCTATGTTGCTGATTTTGAGTCTCTGCAGAGTGGTGATCTCAGTTGTCTAAGATTTGTTGATGATGATGATGAATTATGGCATAGAAGGTTGGGGCATGCAAGCTTTTTATTACTGAACAAACTAGTCTAGAAGGACCTGGTTCGTGGTCAACCCAAATTAAGCTTCAAGGAATACAAAGTGTGGTTGGGGCATGCAAGCTTTTCATTATTGAACAAACTAGTCTAGAAGGACCTGGTTCGTGGTCTGCCCAAATTAAGCTTCAAGGAATACCAAATGTGTGATGCGTGTGCAAAAGGAAAGCATGTCAGATCCTCATTCAAGCCCAAAAAGGAAGTTAGCACCTCAAGGCCACTTGATCTTCTTCACATGGATCTATGTGGACCTATGAGGGTGCCAAACAGATGAGGAAAAAGATATATCTTTGTGATAGTAGACGACTACTCCAGATTCACTTGGACTCTGTTTCTCAAAACCAAGGAGGAAACCTTCCAAGTATTTGTTGCTTTTCTCAAGAAGATCCAAGTGAAGATGGGAAGTAATGTAGCTTGCATCAGACCTGACCATGGGACTGAATTTGATAATGCCAAATTCGATGAATTCTGTGTCGAAAATGGCATTACTCATAATTTCTCAGCTCCAGAACACCACAACAAAATAGTGTTATAGAAAGGAAGAACAGGACTCTTGAAGATATGGCAAGGACAATGCTAATTGACAATGGCATTGAAAAATATTCCTGGGCAGAAGCAGTCAACACTGCATGCTACTTGATAAATAGGTGCATGATCAGGTCTCTTTTAAACGAAACACCTTATGAGTTGTTGAATGGAAGAAAGCCCAAGAAGACGCAATTGAGGACACTTGGCTGCAAATGTGTTGTTCTCATCAATGGCAAGGAAGCGCTTGGAAAATTTGATACCAAACGTGATGAAGAAATCTTCCTGGGATACTCGTCCTAAAGCAAATCTTACAAAGTATACAACAAAAGAACTCAATGTGTTGAGGAGAGTATACATGTGATCTTTTATGAATCTCACCTCTCCTGTGAGAAGGACAAACATGATGATTAAGATGGAGGACCTTTATCTGTTCCAGGTGAAGTTATTGACATGGAAAATAGAATGGCAGACATGATGAGTCATGTTAAGGAATCCAGTGAAGATGACACAACTACATCTTTACCCATTGGAGAGGAACCTGGTCCCACGATCACAACAACTGAAGCTGAAAGCAGAGTTGTCGATGCAGTCCAAGGTACTCTACTTGCTGAAATAAGAAGCGGACAAGAACCTCATTCAGACATACCTGGGTCTTCTACCAATGAGATTCAGGTACCAAATTGGAGGCACAAAAGCTCACATCCTCTTGACAACATAATCACTCCTCTTGACTCAAGAGTTCAAACCATATCAAAAGCTAGAAACTCACTTGCCTTCTCAGCCTTTCTTTCCCAAATAGAGCCCAAAAGTATCAAAGAAGCATTGAAAGATGCAGACTGGATCACAACCATGCAAGAGGAGCTGCATCAATTTGAAAGGAACAAGGTATGTCACCTGGTTCCTCGACCTGCAGATCAAACTATTATAGGAACTATGTGTGCATTCAGGAACAAACTCGATGAGTTTGGAAATACAACAAAAAACAAGGCAAGACTTGTAGTTCAAGGCTACAATCAGGAAGAAGGGATTGACTATGATGAAACTTTTGTTCCAGTTGCTCGAATGGAAGCTATCAGAATTCTTATTGCCTTTGCATCTCATATGGAGTTCACATTGTTCCAAATGGATGTCAAAAGTGCATTTCTGAATGGCTTCCTAAAAGAAGAAGTTTATGTCAAGCAACCACCTGGATTTGAGAATCACGAGCATCCTGAGCATGTGTTCAAACTGGACAAGACACTGTATGGGCTAAAGCATGCTCCCCGAGCTTGTATGAAAGGTTGTCAAAATTCCTTCTAGAAAATGGCTTTACAAGAGGAAAAATTGACAACACTCTTCTAAAGAAACGAGGGAGGAACCTGCTCATTGTGCAAATATATTTTGATGATATCATCATTGGAGACACAATCGACTCTCTATGTGAAGAATTTTCAAAACTCATGGGGAGTGAGTTTGAGATGAGCATGATGGGAGAATTAAATTTCTTTTTGGGTCTACAAGCGAAGCAGTCTCAAAAGGGAACATTGATAAGTCAGCATAAGTACATCAAAGAGCTGTTGAAAAGATTCAACATGGAAGCATCAAAAGTCATTGACACTCCTATTGCCACAGCTACTCGTCTAGACATGGATGAACCTGGTTCCCCTGCAACTGAGACCATGTACAGAGGTATCATAGGGTCACTCTTGTATCTCACTGCAAGCAGACCAAACATTGTGTTCAACATGGGTCTGTGTGGAAGGTTTCAATCTAATCCAAATGAATCTCATCTGAAGGCTGCCAAAAGAATATTGAGATGTCTCAAAGGAACACATGACCTGGTTCTCTACTATCCCTCAGGAGACAACTTTGATCTTGTTGGGTATGCTGATGTTGATTATGCAGGATATCTGGTGGACAGGAAAAGTACGTTTGGAATGACACATTTTCTGGGTTCCTGTCTTATCTCATGGGGTACAAGGAAGAAAAACTCGGTGGCACTCTCAACTGCAGAAGTGGAATATGTAGCATCTGCTTCTTGCTGTACTCAATTGATGTGGATCAAACATCAGTTGGAAGACTTTGGAGTGTTCTCTGACTGTGTGCCCCTCCTATGCGATAATACAAGTGCACTCAACATGGCCAAAAATTCAGTCCAACATAAGAGAACCAAGCACATTGATGTGCGTCACCACTTTCTCATAGACAATGTTGAAAAATGGCTCATCTGTATGAAATTTTGCAGCAGAGAATATCAGATTGCAGACATATTCACCAAAGCCTTGAGCAGAGAACATTCTGAAAGAAATCGTCTGGCACCGGGGTTGATAAACCCAACTGAGAACGTGGTCCCTCAATGATTGGCTATGAAAGAAATGTACATGTAAAATTAGCTAAAAAGTGTTTTCTGGCAAAGTCTAACTTATCCTTATACAGTTACAAGTAGACACGCATGATGATTACAGAGGAGTTGATGCAGTGCACGCTGGTAAAAAGGGTAAAGCTTACACTTGCAAGATCTGTCAGGGAACCTGATTTTCCTGACACAAATTAGTAGTTTCTGTGTTCCCTCATGCACAATTTTGAACGGATAAAACAGTGCCACATCATCAGTGTGTCAGTTTCTTTTCTTTGCATCTTTTGAACCCAAACTCTCACCTGTTGGTAAGCGAACCGATTCCCAAAAAATGCCGCCTTTTCTTAACCGGTCCCTCATCCATCTTAAATACATCCATCACTGTCACAACTCTTCACATCAAACTTCAAAATTTTCTTTCTTCTTTCTCTCTTCAAGCTACCAATCCCTCCTCTTCAACTCATCACTTCTCACCATGACTGAAAATCAAGAGACCTCGAGTGTTTCAAGTAACAACCTCATTGAGTCCTCACTAGTTAAAACACTGATGTTAGACTCCTCACTCAACACCACCACTAGCTAAAACCCTAGAGCAGAGTCACCCCCACACCTAGTCTCCTGTCCTACCCAGTCGGGTTCTGGTTCTCAATGGAGTCGCGAAACCTCGACTCCTAAAATGTTTGTGGCTACGAGCTCTCCTCACGCCTCCCTGAAAAAATTGGGTGAAAAAGGTACAGTTGACGAAGAGGAAAATCAGGAAATCTCCAGTCTTCTTATGGAAGAAGGCTCAAATGCATACCAAATTGCTGGTCTTGAGAATGTTGAATCAACAAAGAAAGTTCCTAATCTTGAGTCCACAGGTAACACTCATCCTTCTCCTGTGTTTTTCCATGAAGTTACAAGAGAAAGAAGCAATAGAAAACATGCTATCTATATCGGTTGAAGGGGTTATTATCGAAGGAGGTGAGGATGGGTCTGAGCCTCAGGGGGAAGAGTCTAAGACCTTGGTAGAAGGTAGAGAGCTTGTGCCTGTTGAACAATCGGCACATGACAATACTACAGGGATACCTAATGAAGGACTTGATCCCTCCTCGGAGGATCCAACTCAGGGGTCCTCTCAAGAGCCCCATGTTAGTATTGATCCTGCTCCTTCTCCTCATTTTTATGCTGAGCCTCTGTCTGTGGTGGTGCCTGAGATGAGATCCGTTTCTGGTGAAGCGAATGGGGATAGTTAAGAGGATTTTGGTGATATAACTATTGCTAGATTTATTAGGGAAAGGCATAGACCAGTTGCTACTCCAGATCCAACTCCTAAGCGACCCACTACAAGGTTGCAAAATAAGGAGGCTCTTGAGTCCACTCTTAAGAAAAGTCAAGTCAGTCAAATGAGGAGGAAATTGGTGAAGGATGGGAAGGTTATGCATGAGACGGTAGTGCATGTAGTCACTGTGGATGATGAACTGGACGAGGAACCTGGTTCCTTGACTCACAAGTGCTCACAGAAGCACTCTCTCTCCAAGTATGAAAAGAAATCTTCTGTGAGTGTTGAGAGTCCAAAAAAGAGTGATGATGTTATCTCTAATGAAAATTTGGTGAAGACTCTGGTTACAAGATAGTGGAAGAAGGTGGTGAAATATCTGGTAACAAAGTGATGGAAGATTCTTGTGAACATGTGTACGAAAAAACAGTGTCTGCAAAGTCTGTTGAGAAGGGAAAAATTGCTCGCAAGTCTGTGAAAAGGAAAGTTGATAAAGATGAGGAACTCGGTTCCTCCAAGAAGGCAAACGTTGATGAGTCCCAGAGTGCTGGGAAAGAAAAATTGAGGCATTAGAAGGTACTATGGGGCCGCACATTCGCCTCTGATATTTTGGAGCTGGTCGGGATGCGGCAATTGGTTGAAATCTGTGAATTCCACCAATGGACACAATTGTGTACAAGTGATGCTCCAAAATTGTATGAGGAAGAAGTACAGAGCTTTTATGCCGACTTCTTCAAAGTTGAGGATGATCACATCTGCGTACTGGTGAATGAGGTTGACATTGTGATAGACTCTTCTTTGTTGGGGTCGATTCTGGGTGTGCCTGCTGAAGGTCATTATCAATCCAAGGATTTTGTTCTTCCAATTTCAGAAATGCTATTGTTAAGTACAAGGCAATCCAACAGCGGGAACGGGTGCACAAGAAGGCCCTCTTTCCAGTGTACCAATTGTTGTTTGAGATGGTGAACAAAGTGTTGCTTCCCCATGCTAAGAGAAGGTCCATCACCTCTAAAGCCAACCTAGTTCTCATGGAAGCGCTGGATGGATTCACTACTATTAACCTGCCTGGGATTATGATTGAACACATACACAAAGTGGCAGAGTTCAAGGATGGTAACCATGGGCTGCCTTATGGGTTCCTTCTCACCAACGTTTTTGAGTTCTTCAAGGTCCCTCTGGGACAAGCTAAAGTGGGCACTAGGAAGTAAACTTTCTCCACGACCGCTCTCGAAGAATGTGAGTGCATTGATAAGGTTGGAAGAGTTGGAAGCACTTCTACCATTTCTCAGTTGATTAACGCCCAAAACAGTGCTACAAAAGAGATCAGGAAGTTAAAAGCAAGGAATGCTATTCTTGAGGATCAGCTCAGTCAGCTTTAAGAGGCACCTGGTTCCAGTAGTCCTCAAAGCTCAGAGGTTTGCCCGTCTAACTAAGGAGAATGCTGAGCTCAAGAAACAAATGGAGAACCTGAAAGAGAGACTGCTCAATGAGCTAATGTCGGCGAATGCTCGAATGGATCTAGTCCTCAAAACCTTTGCCCCCTCCTCCAAGCCCTCTTCTTCCGGTGCTCCTTAACCAGTGTCCCCTCCAATGTCGAGTTTTAAATGTCCGTCTCTTATGACTTTTTCTGATGATGTTTTATGGTTGGTACTTGTTTTTTTCTGTTTTGAATTGTGGATGGTTGCTGGCAACATTGAAACTGCTCCTGTCATAAAATCTAAATTGTTTAATGAAAGCTTTTCCTTTTTTGTTGTGTATACACTGCTCTTATGTCTCTGTCTTCTATTATGTTTGTGTGCACACATGTGGCATGAGTTAACCACACTGGACTTCTTTTTTCTTTTACTTGGTTTTTGTCTTTTTATGATGCCAAAAGGGGAAGAACATGCATAATTGAATTAATGATTGAGGGGGGAACACAAATTCATGGGGAATTCAAGGGATAAGAGTTGCCATTTCTGGTTCATTGTGGAATTTTCAATTATAAGTTTGTCATCATCAAAAAGGGAGAAATTGATAGGTTGTAAGTACCTTATTTTATGTTTTGATGATCTAATAAACTTAATGTCAAGAACCAGATAAGGAACCTGATACACATCTGGTACACATTCTCTAGTATGTGGAAATAACCATACTTAAGCTGGAGATGTTCGTCAGTCTTTCAGAAGTTAAATAATCAACAAGGGGAACATATGGACATCAGTTCCGCTGGTGAACGTACCGGTTAACTCTCCAACAACTAGAAAGTGGCTGCGTGCACACGCAACAGTACAACACAGTGCAGCAGTCAACTCCATTGGGAAGGATCTTGTACCCAAGTTGCTTACATCATTCAAGTGCATCAATCTTAACATTAAACCAAAGACAAAACATCACTTGAACACTTAGAGAATATACTCAAGCACTCCCACAGTGATTGATCATCCAACAAACGTTTCTCAATGGCATCAAGAACAAAGAACAGCACTGCTACGGACCAGTTCCCCATATCAAGTTATTATATGTTCTTATTTGAGTTGTACGTTTGTCAAAGTTCTTATTTGTAATTCCTACTTAGCTCACTTAGAAGTATTGCGTAGGAAACTCTTTGTAAATTATAAACCCTTGCGTTTGTGTCTTGGCTAGATTTAGTCGAGTTGTAAAGTCTTTGTAATAGAGGTTTTACAAAGTGGCATGTGATAGGATTGTTAGAAGTTAGTGAGGGATTCAAAGTTAATTCCTAGGTTACAATAGGTTGTAATCTAAAAGTTTGCTCAGTAGTGAAGTTGAAATCCTACAAGGATAGCTCGTGATTTTTAATCCCGTGAGCTGCGATTTTTCCACGTAAATCTCAGTGTCATTTACTTACTGTTGTGTGTGTGATATGTGGAAACTATTAGAGAACCTGGTTCTCTATATAGTTTGGGGGGCCCTCGTATTCTATCACACTTGCGAGAAATAGTCCTTAACGTATGCAGAAAGTGGACACATTTAGTCCTAAATCCTAAAAGTCACGAAACAGATCAAAACATTTTTATAAGATTAACCAGACAACCACATGCATACTCCCGCGCGAGGAGTAAAAACACACAAAAATGGAAACGAAACTTTCAGCCATTACCAGATAAACCTTTTTTTTTTTTTTTTTTTTGAAAGAATCCGAAAATGTAGAAACTCTATAGATCATATTGACGCAGGGGTGTTTAAAAGCTGAAAAACCGCACCAAATCAGAAATTAAACGAAAACCGAATTGATAAAACGATTTTTCTTTTGGTTTGGTATTAAATTATTATAAAGGGGATAATATTTGATTTGGTATGATTTTAAACAAATGAAAAACAAAAACAGGAGAAAGTAGGAGGGAAATACAAGACAAAGTAACAAACAATATACAAGTGTTATTTTTTCCAACTTGTTTATATAGTTCTTCCATTTCCTTCTTTATCTTTTTCAGCTTCCGTTAATGTTTTCATTAATCTAATCTTCTTCTTTGTTCCACGCGACGCATAAAATCTTAAGCTTTTGGCTTACAAAACTCTTCTGACTTTGGTGTTAAAAAACAGTAAACCGTAAAACCTCCAAATCGATCCAAACAGACAAAACCAATAAATTTGTTAGTATTATGTTTGGTTAGGTTCAAATACTTAGAAAACCAACTTAATTAGTGTAGTTTTCTTTTGAGCACAAATCGAACCATGAACACCACCCTTATGTCTACTATCAGTCGCATATGACCGACCATATATATCTTTTATATTCTTGAAAGTCTTTCAAGAATTTCTCAGAATTCCATTTCCAATATTGACCATTTCGGTAAAATATCCTGGGGAACATGACATATTCAGTTGTGGTTGAATTTGGAAGTAGGGGTACGTTATATATATCTACCTGTTTTATGCAGGTTGATTTATTTATTGAGATAGTGAAGTCATAGTTATAGACATGCACATTAAATGTTGATAGAATGGCAGTTGAGAAAATTAGATGCGTCTTATAATTTGGTGCCTGCTTACTACTAACTTCTCTACCATCCACCCGTGCACTGCTTTTAGGCTCTTCCTTTTTTTGTATTTAATGACCTAACTAATTCAGATACGCTTTAGGTAGGCTCAAAGAAGGATAAAGCTTTATTTATCAAGAAATTTTTTGTTTATATAACTCGAACATGAGACTTTTGATTAAAGGCTAATAAATTTTAATTATCCCATCACGCTCCTTGATGATATTGCTTTTTCCTTTGCTCCGACAATTGCTCCTGTTGGCCTCATTACTCCTTATTTTGCCGTTTGACATTATGTAACTGAGGTAGGTAGAAAATTCAACAAACTAATTAAATACATTTAAGTATTATTGCACTTGTCACATTTTTCTCATTTCAATCTTTGTCCATTCAAAACATACGTTCATTATTTTCTTATTAGATCTTTTTTTTTTTAAATTTGAATACAATTTAACGTTTATACATTTCATTTTTACTATTAATATCATACTTTTATATCCATAAAAATATCAAGATAGTTTAAGATTATAAATTCTAAAAATCTTTATTTTCTTATTAAACTCGATGCCCAATTAAATTATAGTACATAAATTGAAACAAAATTAGATACAAATTTCTCTACATAATGTATTAATAAGTTTTTTCAAAATTGGGCGAACTAGATACTTAGGGTGGATAAACGTAAAATTTGAAATATTTATCTCATATTTGGTTATGAGTGTTATAAGCTAATACTAATATAAACTATATGCCAAAATGGTTGTATTAGAAGGTGTGATAACTAATATCCTTGTCTATCCATAAATACTTTATTTTGAGCGACATTTTTGCCATTTCCAAAGATTATCATTATTTCAATATATACACTCACATCATTTTTTATTTCCGAATACTATTCCAAGTTGAAATTATGCCGACAATGTAGTACTATTTGTGTAATAGAATTAAACTTATATCATAGTTACAAATAAATCTTTATGATAACATTAATTAGTAAGTAGGTAAAAATAACCTACTAGTACAATAAATAAGTTACAATACATTGACAAAAATGGTAAAGAAGATCATATCATATAGTCAGTCGAGACAAAAATTAGAGAAGACAGAGAGGGAGGGAAGAGTCGTAAGTGCTCACATTTATTTGTAACGGAAAAGCCACAAAATCACCGCATTATATTGGCAAGACCACCGCCACTTTTCCCACTCAATACTAACATCATAGCAGAGAAATTGAGGTCGTGATGGTGGGACCACAGAGGCCACAATTCGTTCTATTTGGATCCTCCATTGTTCAGATCAGTTACAGCAATGGCGGTTGGGGTTCCATTCTTTCTGACATTTATGCTCGTAAAGTATGTTTCCCTTTCTGTGTTAATGTCTTCTGTTCGATTGTTTCTTAGTCATGATGATTCAGATGTTTGATCAGTTCATGCTAATCAATTCAGTATACATTTTTTATTGTTTTCTGTTTGTACTTCTATTTGTGTATCCACATTCAAGAATTTTCTTACTTTATCCAAAGGTTCAAAGAGCAGCATTTGAAACTTATGGGTTCTAAATTTTAATAATTTGTGCATAATTCAATGAATTTTTAAGCATAGTTTGGAACCCGTATCTGAAGGGCTAGCTCCACCCCTGGGTCCAAAAGAGGGGAAAGAGGCTAAAATGTTTTATGTTTAGCAATTTTGTTTTGATACACTTGTTTTCTGGTTTTAATGCTACACTTATTCGGATTAGAACACCAAAGCGAGGGCTTTGGAAAATTTCACGTTTGGCTGGAAAAAACAACCATTACTACAATTATATTTATATGCACCAATTATAAAACTTAGAAATCAAAAGCTAGGATATAAATCTTCTTGCAAGTGAGGAAGGAGATTACTTTATCAACAATGTCATCAGTCACCCCTGCTTGAGTTGCATAATTTTGGTTGCCTTAAAAATGAAACAAAATTAGTTGAAGAAGCTCTTCGACTGTGGCAGGAGTCACCCTAAAAATGTGTGTTCTAACTGTGATTAGTCTTAGTAGATTATGGGCATTGATACCCACAATAAGTTGAAATTATGAGGTTGTAATTAAATATGTCTTTGTGCTGCAGGATGTGTATGTTTTCCATTATACTCAAATATCTAAGATCCTTTTCTCAAGTGAATCAAGTACTTTTCCCATCACAAGTAAACCTAGTTGTCTGACAGTAAAGAGACACTATAGCAAATTACATTTCCAATGGCTAAATAATTCTATTACTAATGAAGAAACCCAGGATTATAGATATCCAATGATGGCCAACTACTTCCACACTTTGTTTAAAATCTTACAACTCTTTCCTTTCATGATGTTAAGAAATTACTTTTGGAAAATGTCTTGTGCTTCTGACCTTTCTTACACTTAACTGAACTCTGATATCAATTAGCCAGTAAGGTGCCACGTTCTTTTTAATGCAATATCTGCCTGCAGAGGAAGACTACTACCAAATCAAGCATCCTCATCTCATAATATGTTTTTTTCTTTTTACTGATCTGCAATAGTAGGTATTCTTGCTAGACAGTTCTTTTAGTTATCATAGAATTTTGAATGTTAATTATGCATATCTGGTTTTTCTCATCATCGGAATCTTAGCTTTCCAGCATTGTCCGTTAAGTGATTTTCTTCGAAGTTATTACCCGAGATATAACGGATGAAAGTTCCATTTGATGTGAATCTTATGACTACAAAACTGCTTTGTTTGTTTCGTTCTGATATAAACTACATATTACCTAGGTAATTTGAGTGTTCTGTTGTTGTGATCTTAACAACGCTTATATTGAGGTTTTTCAGGTTCATATACTGTAAAAGTACTTCTTTCACTAAGTTGTGTCTCATGCACTAACAAATTTTGGCAACCTAGTTTATCACAGTTATATTCACTTAAGCAGTACGCCTTGGCTTTGTTGAGATTAGAGAGTAATACCTTCTAATCTACTGTAGGCAGACGTAATATTGCGAGGTTACTATGGTTGGAACTCCAGACGTGCTCTACAGGTCCTTGATCAAGTATTTCCAAAGGTATTGCATCTTCTCCCCAATATCTCTTCAGTGTGAACTTCACTCAAAAGGTTAAGCATAGCTTGTTGCATAAGTGCTCCCTCTGCCTTATTTCTTCTTTTATTATCAGTGAAAACTGAAAAGGATGCTTAATACTGCTGTTCAGACAACCTTTTCTACGAAATGTATGCAAGAAATAGTGTTATATGCATTAGAACTTAGTAATACCTTTTGGTTCACATCATCTACAAATCGAAAGATCATCAAGGTCTCTTCTTGGATTGATATCATGGAGTTTTTAAGAATTGACAATGTCCTATAGAAAATTACCTATCAAAAGAGGAAGAAGAAAGGAGAATAAGAATTTCCGATAGCAAACTCGTCTATTTGTGCAATCACTCTAAGATCTCATCTGGATATCTGATATTGGGAGACACTTCCAGTATACTAACTTTTTACTTCTCGATGGTGTTTTTCCTCTTCCAGGATGCAGCTGTTCAGCCCACATTGGTGATTGTTTACTTTGGTGGTAATGATTCAATGGGACCTCATTCATCTGGATTAGGTCCTCATGTACCTCTTCCAGAGTACATTGAGAACATGAGAAAAATTGCAACTCATCTTAAGGTAGCTTATTTTACTACAGGAGTTTCTTTTTTCTTTGTTTTCGACCCACAGTTTCTATTCTTATCTGGAAACACATGAATGGTTAGCTGGTTCAAGACAACCACAAGACCTTAAGATATAATGTTTTAGAAAGCTTTAAATTATTTCAGTTATATAAATTGGGTTTCACTTGTGTAAACGAACTATGGTGCTTATTGATCCCTGGTTTCTTTTGTATTTTCTTTTTGGGGGGGATGATTAGAGCCTCTCAGAGAATATTCGCATTATCTTTCTCAGTTGTCCACCTGTTGATGAGGCCAGAGTTCGTGAAAATACAAGGTAATTCATTGCCCATCATCATTGTCAACTTGTCTTTTTATGTACTTGTTTCCAAGCTCCATTCTTTGAACTGCATTATTACTGTGACAAGTTTGTCATCTTTTTTGCAAACAGTTCATACTTCAGTGAGTTGGTTCGGACAAATGAGTTGTGTCGACAGTATTCGGAGGCCTGTATAGAGCTGTGTAATGAGATGAAATTGAAGGTTGTTGATCTTTGGACAGCACTTCAGAAAAGGGAAGATTGGTTGACTGCTTGCTTTACGTAAGTCCGTCTATCTATCTATTTGTTGTGCGCTTTGTTTATCTACCAAATTGAGAACATCCGCGATAATCTAATCTGTTTTGTTTCCCTAAATTTCAGTTAATTTCATATCTTATTGTGTTTTATGAAGATGAAAGTTAGCTTCCTTTTATATTTAATTGACTTGTCCTAGATTGCCCCTTGGGCTGCGGCCCTTCCCCGGACCCTGCGAGAATGTGGGATGCCTTGTGCACCAGGCTGCCCCTTTTTTGCCCTTTTCCTAGACTCAAATTTTCTTTTTTTATGCACCTTCAAATATGGTTCCTGCAATTGTTTGGAAGATCTGGTTTGCGATATTCAGTGTGAGCTGAATTGCTGCTGTCACATGGGAAAATCCTTCCCCATTAGATGTGTGTTGTTTATTAGCATCACCCACGGAAACTGAACTTCCACTATTGTCTCATGGCTCTAGTTATGCTTTCTAGTTATGCTTCCACTATTTACTGGATATTGTTGTTGATATTTGATTGTTTCGAGCCGAGGGTCTTTCGGAAACAACATCTTTACCTCCCCAGGGTAGGGGTAGGGTAGGGGTAAGGTCTGCTTACACACTACCTTTCCGACCCCACAGGTGGGATTTAACTGGGTTTGTTGTTGTATTTGTTGTTGTTGTAAGATATCCTGAATTAGTTTTTGAAAGTGCTATACATGATGGCTCTGGTACACAAATTCTAGCTGGATCAGAGCATTTTATATTTGTAATTTGTTCAGGAATGCTGAATTATGTTCACTACACTACTTGACAGTATTCTTTTGGGTAGTCATCAATATCTGCGTCCTGGAATCTTGATTGACACACAAGGTAGAATATTGTCTCAGTGATTATAGGCAATCGTTTCTCCATTGGCCGAATCACAAGTCTCTGATTGCTTCAAGATTTCGATGTGCCTTGATTCCCATTTTTCTGAATGCACAGAAGAAACAGTGGTGTGTAGCATAGTTTTACTAAAATAACTCTATATCTCAATATCATGTAGAGAATCAAAATTATGAAGGAAGAGGCTTTTGCAAATTCCATCCTATCATGTTTAAATACATCCTCAGCTAGTTTTTTTTTCTTCAAATTAAACAGGGATGGAATTCACTTGGCGGAGGCAGGGAGTAAAATAGTTGTTGAAGAGATCATCAAGGTTTTGAAGGAAGCTGAGTGGACACCCAGTTTATACTGGAAATCCATGCCAACAGAATTTGCAGAAGATTCACCTTATGATTTAGTTCTTGCAGATGGCAAAACCACAATAAACCCATCCGAGTGGGCATACCATCGAGAAATTCAATGGGATTAGATTTCGCTTTGTAAGCTTTTGCATTATTCAAATATAAAGAAGTATATGCATTAAACTTGGGAGTGCAGTTCAGAATTTACCTTGTTATGGTGTAATTGTACTTTCTCTTGTCTCCAAGAAGATATAAGACATATAGTAGTAGTTTCTTTCTCATTTCGGTGGTAAATATTTAGATTTTTTTTTTCCGTTCTTAATTTTTCATTCATAGTAAATTAGATTTTTGAGCTGCTAGTCGTAAAAATATATAGTGAGATCGTGTGATTGTAATTAGGGCGAATGAGTTTTGTTCCTCCAGTAACGCATATTCAAAGGAGGTTATATCCCTTGTAAAATGTTTTGGAAAAAGGTGTTGAGTTGAAATAGTTCTGCGAAACGAGAATCTTTTATGTGGTTTATGACAATAATAAACAAATTCTAGCTAATAGAAAGAAAGTAGAGTGAGCAATATGTGCTAAAACTGTAAAGAGTGGAGAAACAAAAAGAAATAAATAGTCAGATTTTTGTGCGTCAACCAATTCTCTTTTGAGTTGATTCATAAAAGTAGTACTGTACCAAAAGATCATTTATCGTTCTATTCCTGAGTAATATAAACACTAACTGCTCAACCTCTTTGGTCATTCAATCTGCTAGCTAGCCTGTCCATTTAATTGTAATTGAATGTCAAGCTTCCATTGTTACATTACCACTTACCAGCCATAGCCAGTGTGGTTGTAGGTCAAGTCTAGAATTTGATTCCTATTCAGAACAGACTAAAACGTGTTTGTTCCAGTAAGAGAGCTAAACAATTGTATGAGATGGAGGAGAATGCAGAACATTGATCTGTCCAGGTTTATGGTGTTTCCCTATGCCTCTTGTAATACTTGTACACATATTAAACACAACTCATTGTTGAAACCTAATTTAAAAACAGATAAAAGAAAGGGGGGAAAAAAAGAAAAAGGGTGAATGTTAAAAAGTGGAGTCGGGGAGGATAGATCTTACCCTTATCTTATAAAGGTAAATATGTTATTTCGATAGACACAAACAAAACTAATTGCTTGATATCTTTCTTGAGCAGGAACGACTAAACTTAATATTGATGATAGTGTCATGAATCAAATTGAAAATGACAAGTTTGGAAGAGTGATCTCTAGATATGATCAAGATATATGGTGGATGTTGAGAAACTCATCCTCTAACTAGCCTTACTAACCAATTATCAAGTGTCAAAAACAAAAGTATTATACTAGTGAAAGAAAAGGAATATGAATTGTTGGATGTGAGACAATCAATCTATTTGCTATCAAACTTGTCAAGATCAGGAAGATGTGCAATCTCATTCTTTTAGGGCTACATGAAAGTACACTTTGGGGACTTTTAGCAATTGAAGGCCATTAACAAGGAAAAGATTAATTAGTACGAGAAAATGCACTTCAGGGCTACAACTTATATTATTTTCGTGGCGGATTTAGCTCAAGCAACTTATGGAAGGTAGTAAAAACCGTTAATAATTAAATACGTATACTCTTTTGAAAATTCGTGTGGTGGAGACCTTATCTAAAAGAAGTGAACGAGAATAAGAGAAAAAGGGCTTCTAGAGACTAGCTACTCCATATCCGTAGAAAGAGACCAAACAACATTGCTCGAATTAGATGCGGATTAAGAATTTGAAGTTTATGACTTACTGTAATGATATCAAGTTAATATACCCTAATAATTGAGCTGTAATAAAATATTTATAGAAATTCAATGAACTTCTTATGCAATTACAAAGTCTTAATAAGAATTATTGAGTTGATGTGAAGTCATAACTTATAAGTTGGGTCCCTTGCATCTGTTCCAAGAACTTTTCCTGGACCAAATTAGGAAAGTTGCACAACTTTGTAGAGACTAGAGAACTTTCTCTATATCTTTTTCTTTGATTCCTTTAACGAGAAAAGAACCCTTTTATTAATTGTTGATTGACTTGTCCTTGTTCAAATTGTGAGCTTTTTCATTTTTGGAACATTTCCACCTTTAATTGCCTGTCCAATGAGACAACATAATAAGATATTTATTTCGTGGTCAAACATAATAAGATATTTTTACTCTAACTACTTATCCCCTTTCTCATTTCAAAGTGCGTGTTCTAAGATCCTTCGTCCTATTTGAATTATGTTTAAATTTCACATATTGAACGCTAAATGTTGTCGCGTGAAAAGAGCAGAGTAGAATCATGGTGAGTCATTTCTCTGGATGCTGCCAGTACCATATCTGATCTGTAGACATTTATGCACATTATTTATCCTTTCCAATAATTATAAAAACCGTAAAAGCGGCAAAAATTTACTTGTTGCACTCGATATTTACATTCAATTATACTCCACTAATTTATTATAGTTAAGATATAACACATGTTAATTAACTATCATTTAGTAATACGGGTGTACATAAAGATGCGGTAAATTTTTACCATGCAAAAACACAACGTACGCATGTATGGTTTAACGATTAAAACTTATTATTCGCACGAGATGTTTTTATCACCTCTATAGATGCATAATATGTGTTCCTACGTATATTTCTCTTACTTAATCATAGCTTCAAAATACTATATATATATTAAAAACACGAAGGTCGTCGTTCGTCTTTTTTATCCTTCAAAAATAGAGTTCACACTAGATAAAATAGTCATTTGATTATCTTCCTAATATTTAGTATTTTGAAATCTATTAAAATTTTAGTTATTAAATCTTTCCACGTAGGAAGTCCTAATATTAAGAACTTTAAATTTGAGTAGGATTTTACCTTATTTTAATCGTGCAACTATTTTCCTTAAATCCAATACTTTCACGTTTCTAAGGTTTTCAATGTTACGGATTGTTCTTAATCAACGCTTTTGTCTTCATTTTGACGTAAACTTCAATTCAAATAGCAATATGTTCACAATAGACATATGAAATAAATTAAATGCATTTATAAATTGTTTTGTGATCTGCTATGTATTATGAATTTTCCACGATTCTATAATGTAAAAACTAATAAGAATCCTACTTTTTCCCTTTAAAGTTTCCTAGGATTATGATCGTTTTACTTAAATAGGAATCATTTGGAAAACATCTACCTCTAAGATTTTGTATAATTCTTTTTTCTTTTGTCAGAATTATTTTAGACTAAACTAGATGCTCAGTAATAAAGTTAGATAGAAACGACTTTAACTTTATCTAGAATTTATTACCTTAATAATCATAAGAACCTTTGTTTTATTGCATGGTAATGTTAGGAAAACAGTAAATCTAAATCCTTTACAAGTTTCTAAATTTTAACAAATAAGAATCGTTAAGCAATTACCAGAATTCCAATCTTTTGTCGACTTCCTTTTGTTTAATTTTCATTCTAAATTAAATAATAACAAAATTGTTATGACTATATATGAAATATACTGCATCCTATATGACAATACCCGTTGTGTTGATTCTAGCTTTTCACATGTGGACAAAGAGTTAGGTGATTTATAAGTTTACCTTTAAGAATAATGTTTACACTGGATTACACAAAGCATAGTATAACATTATTATTAATTAGTAATTTTCTTAATTTTTAAAACTTTTAAATTAATAAAATTTCAACTATTAAACCTTTTCTTAATATTTAAAACTTTTAAATTAATGAAATTTCAACTATTAAACCTTTTCTTATTTGAACTATGTAAAAACTCCTTACTCGAAATATTTTACTTTTATTTCTTTTTTGAACCAGCATTTTGAACCATGTTTTTTTCTTCTATTTTTTGAATACAAATTAATATTTCCAATTTTGTTAAAACTTCTTAATGGTCGTGATGATTAGAGGATGGTCATAATAAATAAATTTAACAAAATTGCTGCAAAGAGACCAAAATTAATTATCTATTCTTCTGTATATTTGATTAATGATGATGATACTAAGTAACATCTTTAGTATTTTAATTTTGACTAAATTAATATTTAAGTTTAAAGTTTACAGTATGAATTTTCACTCTATATTTCCAATATATTTTGACCTTCAATAATCGAAAATTCATTTTATCTAGAAAACAAATTAATTAGTTCACCATATTAAAAGCAATAAGAAAACAACATATATCAGAAAATACTGAATTAAAACACTTTATTTCCAAGGCATACCTTAATTTACTATAATGCATATTTCCTTCAACTAGATGAATGATTTTTTTTATAATTAAAAACAGGTTTTGTTACATAATTTGACTTTAAGAAAAATAGGAATTATCTATGAAATTCGTCTCATAGCTAATGAGAATTTTCTTTTGATAATCTGTCACTAGTCCATAGCTAAATTCTATTTAGCAATTAATATTTGATGTTTAGCTACATAATTTATTTGTCGCAATTTGTTTTAGTTGCTCTGTTTAGAATACATATTATCTAGGCAATTATTTTCATTTGAAGTTAAGACAAAAGAAGGATAAATGACAGATCACTAAGTTATCAAAATTATCTAAATTGTTTTCATGCTTAGCTAGGTCATCTTCTATTTTGTTTAATAAATAGGATCAACATTCTTTTTGGTGAAATAATTTTTTTATTGATCTCCACCTGACAAAGATATTTACAAATTTGTAACCATACTATAAACTATAAGCTATTCTACTTTAGCTTACCTTCTATGCATCCCTACTAGGTAGGTGTGATGACCCAAAAGGGTCATCCTGTGTAAATTTAACTAAAACTGTGTTCCGAGACCCTGAAAGCCTTCGTTAATCTCACCTCAATGTGCGTGCACAGCCCGGGCGCGTAGCCGGGAAGCTGTTATGTGAAAAATTGATAAAAGGATATTCTTTATAATAATTATTGGATTAAAGTTGACTTTGGTCAACATTTGGGGTAAACAGACCCAGACCCGTGATTTGACGGTCCCGGAGGGTCCGTAGGAAAATATGGGACTTGGGCGTATGCCCGGAATCGAATTCCGAGGTCCCAAGTCCGAGAAATGAATTTTTAAAGAAAATTATTTTCTGAAATTTATAAAGACTTTTGAAAATAAATTTTGATGTAAAACTCGTGTTACCGGGCCCGTATTATAGTTCCGGAGCCCGGAGTAATTTTAATATGGTTATTATGTGTTGTCCGTAAAATTTGGTAAGAAACGGACTTGGTTTGACGTGTTTCGGATCACAAATGAAAAATTTGAAGCTTATGAAGTTTTGAGGAAATTCTATAGATTTTGGAGTTTAATTCATTGTTTTTGATGTTATTTTGGTGATTTAAGTACTCGAATAAGTCCGTAGGATGTTTATGGAGTCGTGTGCATATTTGGTTTTGATCCCCGAGGGCTCGGGTGAGTTTCGGGTAGGTGTGAGAGTGCAAAAGAGTTGAAAAATCTGGTGTAAGGCAGAGTTTCTGGTGTCTGATGCAATACTCTATGCGATCGCATAGGATTAGCTGCGATAGCATATCTTGAGATAGGGGGAGGGGCTGGTACTCTGTGCGATTGCATAGGGGGGCCTGCGACCGCACAGTAGGTTAGGTGGACCGGGGGGGTGGGGGGTGGGTGGGTAGAATTTGCCTTGTGCGATCGCGGAGCTTAGGGCACCCATCCACTGTGCAATCGCATCTCTCCTTCCGCGATCGCACATGTATAATTCGTCCAGTGATTTATAATACTTCAAAACAGAACACTTACGAGATTTATCCCCATTTTCATAAACCCCTTCTTCCCCAAACCCCACATACGACCTTTGAAGAGCTCCATCACCATAGCCTCTTAGGTAAGTGATTATAACCTCGATTTCTTTCATTTTCATCATCAATTATTAGATTCTAGGCCTAAAATAATGGGATTAAAGGGTAGAAATTGCGGTTTTGGGTAGAGTTAGGGCTTTTTGAATTTTTGGGGTCGGATTTTAAGACAAATTATATATTCGGGCTCGTGGGGGAATGGGTGATCGTGTTTTGGTCCGAACCTCGTGTTTGGGCCAAGCGAGCCCGAGGTCGGTTTTTGGTATTTTTGGAAGAATGATAGAAAATCTACAATTAAGCTTTGGAATTGAATTATTGAGTCATTATTGATATTATTGAGTCTATTATGTCTAGATACTATCGTTTCGGAGTTGGATTCGAGAGGAAAGCGGTGCTAGAGGCTTGATTTGCATTCTTGGAGCCGAGGTACGTGTTTGGCCTAACTTTAGTGAGCGAATAGGTGTTGAGTCGTATGTGCTACTTGTTTTATCATGTTCAATGTATAGGTGAGGTGACGAGTACCTATGCATGGTTTGTCAAGCATGCCAGTGAGTCTATTTTGGTGAATTACATGTTATTACTCCGATATTTATTGTGTATGAAGTAGTTTCCTTTGGGAAGTTGTTTAATTGCTGAAAATACTTGCTTAAGCACTTGTAAGATGATGTCTCTGTTGAGGATCCAATTCATTAAGTTATGTACTCGCAAGAGATTGGTTATAGCTGAGTCCCTTGCCGGGCAATGTTACTATTTTGGTTGATATTCCCCTTGCTGGGTGGTTATGAACTGTATCTCTCACTGTTGAATTCCTTGCCAAGTTGTTATTTGTTGTTGATCGTGCCATGATTTATATTGCTTTCATTTATACATTGCATAGTGAGGAAGAGAGTAAAAGCACGAAGGATGATACCGTGCCATAATTTATATTGCTTTCATTTATACATTGCATAGTGAGGAAGAGAGTAAAAGCACGAAGGGCGATGCAGTGCCATGACTTTACATTTAAAAGCACGAAGGAACATGTCGTGACCATTTATATATTTATTGAATTCTGAGGAAGAGAGTAAAAGCACGAAGGGTGATGCCGTGCACATACTTGTTTGAGTTACTATTTCCTGTTGCCTTGTTTCTTTTGTATTGTTGGTTGTTCAGTTATTCACCTTTGATTCTCACTTGTTACCCCCATTACTTGTCCCCGTATTACCATGCTTAACTGCTTATTTCTTGCTATTTTCTCTGGTATATATTATAGAACTCTACAGGTAAATTTTTGTTGTCGTGTCTAGCCTCGTCACTACTTCGCCGAGGTTAGGCTCGGCACTTACTCAGTGTCACGACCCAAATTCTTACTCAGGTCGTGATGACGCCCAACACTGGAGTCAGGCAAGCCAACACTAGTTACTAATGAAATTACTTAAACAAACAAGGTGTTTAAATACTTATCCAGTTTTAATTTAAGTAGTCCTTAGATGAAAGTGAGGAAGTGAGGCAATGTAATTTAAAGTAACAAAAAAAAAGAAAAAAGTCTGCCCGCATAAAACAGAGTAGCATAATACTAGTGAATCAACTACGTGTGCCAAGATCTAGTGTCACAAGTCCACAGGCGGCTAGTGGAATATACAAAAATACACAAAATAGATGTACAACTGTCTGGAAGGGTAGACAAAATGTTCAACAATAATGGAAACTCCACAGTGCTGCTGGAAAAAATGCCAGGAAAAAAGCAGCTCACCGTGTAGTCAAATCCCGGTAGTACTCTTAGCGACGAACACCCGAATGGTGACCAGGTGCAACAACCTCAGGACATGTACAATTAAGTACAGAAGTGCAACATGAGTACATATAAATAAATATGTACCCAGTGAGTATCCCGTCTAAACTCGAAGAAGTAGTGACGAGAAGTAGACGTGATACTTACTAGGGTCAATAACCAATAATATGATTACATAGAGCTAGACAAGAAGAGTAGTCATGAAAATCACTAAGGCATGAAGATATCAATTATATAAAACTGTAATTTACTCTCATGAGTCACATAGTAATTATCACAAAAGTCTCAAGTTCCCCTTACACGTGGGGTAATTTATTTAATAATAACAACACTATCAGTCAAATACATAGCACATAATATGCTGAAGCTTACGGCCGAAGCGACGCAAAAATAAATGTGCACTGCCGAGGGTCGAGCAGCACGAACCATAGATGCATCCATTACCCCGCTCGCGAANTAGAATCCACTTCCCGGCCAAGAACGCGCCCGAAACTCCAAACTTTACACCCGAGGACTCGAAACTAGTCAAATGATATATAATATGTCAATGCATGCTCAAGGTATTGAAATTCTCCTACTTATTTAGTAAATTCACTATTCTTGAAGAAATCCCAAAATACACCCCAGGGCCCACATGCTCGGATTCCGGAAATTTTCAAAGATAACACTCACCCATAGCCTAAGAATCATTAATATGAAATTTTTATATGATTTCATGGTAGAAAAGTGGTGAAATTCCCTAAAGTTCATGAACCTTAGGTTTTCACTCTAACCCTTTTTATTTCCACTAATTAGATGTTAATCTACCTAAGTTTTGATGTAATAATCTAACATTTAAATAGAATTTACTTACCTCTTAATAGCTAGGTTGTGGAGAGTTCTTCCCAAGATCTCAAGTATTCAATGGAGGTGTAAAATGGAAAGAATGAAGGAAATCCCGTGTTTAAGTGAAAGTGCACTGCCTGGCCTACAGGGGTTCCGCACCTGCGGCTCGAGGACCGCACCTGCGAGCTGGGGCTCGCACCTACGGAGTTGGAAGAGAAAGACTGGGCTCGCACTTGCGGAGCTGGAGACCGCACCTGCGGAATTAAATCCGCACCTGCGGCTGGGCAACCGCACCTGCGGTCACACCAGATCAGGTGCACCAACTGTATTTTCAGCTGGTTTTTGGCCTCGTGTGGTGTCCGGGAGGCACCTGGGCCCACCTGAGCCCCCGTCCAATTATACCAACAAGTCCTAAATCATAATATGGACTCGCTCGAGCCTTCGGAACAACCGAAACAACGCTAAATCTCAAAAGCACCCCTCAAAACCCCTAGGATCAAACTTAAGAATTTCTAAGTTCTTGAATTCGGTTTCAATGCGCTGAACCGACCTATACTACTCGGAATTACATCAAATTTTGCAGGCAGGTCATGAATGACATAACGGAAATATTCCCGATCTCGGAATTCTGTTCGGACCTCGATAACATAAAATCACGTTTCAAACCAAATTTCAAACTTAAGGAAACCTTATTTTGTTATTTGGCTCGAAACGCTCCCGGGTCATCCAAAACCCTTTCCGGACATACGTACAAGTCCGAAATCATCATACGAAGCTACTGGAATCGTCAAAACTCGATTCCGATGTCGTTTACTCAAAATATTGACCGAAGTCAAATTTGGCTTTAAAAGCCAACCTTAAGGAACCAAGTGTTCCTATACTATTCCAAACACTTCCAAATCCCGAACCACCCATCCCTGCAAGTCACAAATCACGATAAGCCGCTACGGGAAGTATTATTTGGGGGATCGGTGTCCGAATACGCAAAACGACCGGTCAGGTCGTTACATTCTCCACCTCTTAAACAAACGTTCGTCCTCGAACGTGTCTAGAATCATACCTGAATTGCTGAATAAGTATGGATATCTGTCCTCCTTGGACTCCCAAGTCGCCTCCTCGACCGGCTGGCCCCGCCACTGGACCTTTACAGCAGAAATTCTCTTAGATCTCAACTGGCGGTCTTGCCTATCAATAATAGCATCTGGCTCCTCCCCGTAGCCCAACCTCTCATCCAACTGAATAGTACTGAAATCAACAACGTGAGAGAAGTCGGCGTGGTATGTTCGGAGCATGGATACATGGAATACCGGATGGACTCCTGATAAGATGGGAGGTAGAGCAAGCTCATAAGCAACCTCTCCAACTCGCCTCAACACCTCGAAAGGACCTATGAACCTCGGTCTCATCTTGCCCTTCTTCCCGAATCTCATAATACCCTTCATCGGCGAAACCTTCAGCAAAACCTTATCTCCTTCCATAAATGACACATCATGTGCCCTCTGATCCGCGTAACTCTTCTGTCTGGACTGTGCTATGCGGAGCCTCTCCTGAATTAACTTCACCTTCTCTAAAGTATCTCTCACCAGGTCTATACCATATAACTCAGCCTCACCAGGATCAAACCACCCGATAGGAGAACGACATCGCCGACCATATAAAGCCTCAAATGGATCCATCTCGATGCTGGACGGATAAATATTATTGTAAGCAAACTCGGCCAAGGTCAAGAACTGGTTCCACTGGCCTCCAAAGTCAAGCACACATGCTCTGAGCATGTCCTCCAATATCTGAACGGTACGCTCCGACTGACCATCAGTCTGTGGATGAAATAATGTGCTGAGATCTATCTGAGTACCCATCTCTCTATGCAATGCTCTCCAGAAGTGCGAGGTGAACTGAGGACCTCGATCTGATATAATGGACACCGGTACACCGTGCAACCGGACTATCACTCGAATGTAGATCTGAGCTAACCTCTTAGAAGTATAAGTAGTAGCCACAGGGATGAAATGCGCCGATTTGGTTAATCTATCCACAATAACCCAAGTCGCGTCAACCTTCCGCAATGTCCGAGGCAACCCAACCACGAAGTCCATAGTAATCCGCTCCCACTTCCACTCAGGAATGGGCATCTGCTGAAGTAGGCCCCTTGCCTCTGGTAAGGGTGGCAGGTGGGCCGGGCCTGGCCCGGGCCCGACCCGGGCCCGCGGGCTTAGCGGG
>ML279176.1:142597-169452 GCA_005239495.1 Nicotiana undulata | reverse complement strand
AGATCTAGGTACTAGTTCGCAGCAGTAGCTGGCGCAGTGTGGTAGCAGAAATTTCACGGGATTCCGAGGTAGCTGTCCATCGTCCATAGCTTCTCCATTTCCCTTCCTTATTTATTCTTAGCATTTGATTCAGAGACATATATTATAGTTTTAGCAGAGTTAGTTTATTTATTCTTAGATGCTCATGACTATTGACTCCAGTTCTTGGGAGGTTGTTTAGGTTAATATGGGAACGCTAATACTTAATTATATTAATTATGATGTGGTTGCTTGCTTATTATTTAATTGTGAACTATTTTAATTGAACAAAAGCGTAGTAAGGTGATGGTTGGCTAGCCTAGTTCCACGATAGGCGCCATCACGACCTGTTAGGATTTGGGGTCGTGACACTAACCTTGTGTGGGAGAAATCCCCTTAGGATTTGGTACTAATATGACATGTGAGTGTCGTGTAAGCGAGGTGACAAGTGCGTACACGGGCTATTTGTTGCAAAACCTGATTTTTACTAAGTGATAACCTATTTTATCTTAATTTAGTTATACCGACATGTGTAGTTATCCTGTTAGACTAGAATAATATGTCTACGTGTCTTAATATTTTTATGTGAACTCTGTGCAGCATGGTTAGTGAATTCCTGCTACTTTTCTTGGCTTGTACTTAGTTTAAACTGTAGGTTTTCTTGTTCTAACTGTTATCTCAATTTATTTGAGTTGCGTGTTTACTTTTGGATTACGGGACAGTATCCCGGGAGATCCCCTTGAATATTTACTTTTGAGACTATGAGGCAGTACCTTGGGAGTTCTCTCTGTACATTTACCTTTGAGACTACGAGGCGGTACCTCGTGAGTTCTCCCCGCATATTTATTTTGGGACTACGAGACGGTATCTCGGGAGATCCCCCTGTTGTTTACCTGTGTGTTGTACTATTATTCTGATGCATTTCCTTTTGTTAAAAACTGGTATATTACTGTGTTGTATAATTTCCTACCTTATTAATTATTTTCCAGTGGGTCTGACCTGACCTCGTCACTACTCGATCGAGGTTAGGCTTGGCACTTACTGGGTACCATTGTGGTTTACTCATGCTACACTCTACACATGTTTTTCGTGTGCAGATCCAGGTACATCATTCCAGCCTCGCTATTAGTTGTGCATCTTCTCTTGTTACGAAGACTTCAAGGTATATTTGTCACGTCCGCATACCTCGGAGTCCCCCTCTATCTCTTTGTGTTGTTTCCCTTTGCTGCTTGTAAATATGTTGTATATAACAGTTAGTCAAATTCTTAGAAGCTTGTCACTTATGATGTTCCGAGACTTTGCGAAATTCTGTGTGTATTTTGAGAGTTGTTATTGTATATGACGAGCGGCATTTCTATTAGTTATTCATTACTTGTTGCTATTAGTGGTTTAGATTTATGCTTTCATTTTTATTGTTATTCCGCAAATGTTAGGCTTACCTAACCATAGAGACTAGGTGTCGTTGCGACCTCTCATGGAGGAAAGATTGGGTTGTGACAAATTGGTATCAGGTGTCGTGAGTCATACTTATCTCGCGGATCGGTACGGAGTCGGTACGGAGATGTCTGTACTTATCTTAGGGGGGCTATGGAACTTTTAGGGGGAAAATTATACTTATTTGATTCCTTGTTGTCCAAAATTTGTTGACATCAAAATTCTAAACTTTTGTATTCTATTCTTTCTCACAGATGGTGAGGACCCGTACCGGAGGATCTGTTGACCAGGCACCCACGTCCCCTACTAGAGTCGCGAGAGGTCGCGGTCGGGGTAGAGGCCAAGGACGACCACGTGCAGCCAGAGCACCTGCGCGCGCTGCGATAGAGGAGGCCCTAGGAGCTCCAGCTCTCTAGGAGACTCTAACTCAGTTCATGAGCATGTTCTGCACCTTAGCTCAGGCTTGACTGATTCCCCTTGATCCTGCCACATCTCAGGCCGGGAGAGGGGCACAGACTCCCCGTACCCCTGAGCAGTTGGTCCAGGTCGACCAAGCCTCAGAGTTTATACTTATGCAGTCGGTAGATCTGGTCCAGCACGAGGCTAGGGCAGCAACTTCTGAGGCGGAGCAACTCAGACTTGAGAGGTACAATAAGTACCACCCACCTACCTTCAGCGGATTGGTGACAGATGATGCCCAAGATTTTGTGGAGGAGTGTCACAGTATTCTCCATACTATGGGCATAACGGAGACGAGTGGGGTTTCTTTTACCACATTCCAGCTTAGTGGAGCAGCTTATCAGTGGTGGCATGCTTATGAGTTGAGTAGTCTGGCTGAGGCAGCTTCTCTTACATGGACTCAGTTCTTAGACATGTTTTTGAGAGAGTATGTCCCTCAGAGCCTCAAGGACGCATGGCGCGTGGAGGTTGAGCAGATGTGCCAGGGTGCTATGACTGTGTCAGAGTATGCAGTTCGCTTTTGTGATTTGGCCAGATATGCACCGGCCTTGGTTGCCAAAGTTCACGAGAGGGTTCGTTAGTTTATTGAGGACATCACCCCAGTATCCGGATTAATTTGGCCAGGGAGTTGGAGATGGATATATCTAATTAGCAGGTTGTGAGTATTGCTAGGAGAGTGGAAGGCATGCTTGCTCGGGATTGTCACGCCCGAAACCGAGTGACGGGACCGGCGCCTAACCGAATGAACCCGGTCGGGCGAACCTGATTTGCCTTTCCTACCCAAGGCTTTACCCCGTGTTTATAACATACATTATTTATATGAAATAGCAAGAGATAATCAAAAGCGTGTATTAAAAACCTAAAGTCTGTTTTCCTCTTTTATCGTTTCAACATTACAACTTTCCAAAACATACATGCTAAATACAACATTCCCGATACGGGATCACGATTACGAGTAACCCAACAACTACCCAAAATATATATACAACCCACATAGTGTCTACGGAGCCTCTAAGAGTATAAGAAGAGTATATAGACTTGCCGACAACAAGGCCCCAGCTACCTTAAAAGAAACAAAATATACAAAATAAGATAACATAGACTACACACGACCCCGAAAAGAAGTGGGGCTCACCAGAACTGCTGAGGAGATGAAAGGAAGGCACCACTATCGGCGGTCATAGCTACCTGCTATAGAACCACCTACATCCATATAAAAGATGTAGCGCCCCCGGCAAAAGGGACATTAGTACCATGGAATAGTACTAGTATGTATGAACAAACCTACTCTAGATAGGATAAACATTAACAATCAAACATGAATAGAGGCATCATATAACAATACATTGAAGCATGGAGAAATCACAACAAGAATCGCTACATCCCACATCCCGTTTTGCCATCTTTAGGTTAATGTTCTTTTAAGTTTCATCTTGTTATTATTATTATTGATCCACCGTGTCGTTGTCACACAGAGTCCGATCTTTGCCCGATCGGCTAATCCATCCTAGGTGAGGTCCGATTATCATCACATCACATATAACCACCGTGTCTTGTTCACACGGAGTCCGATCTCTGCCCGAATTGGCTAGGCTAACACCGTGGCTCGTGCACAGCACACGGAGTCCGATCTCTGCCCTATCGTCTAGGCCATCTCAACTGAAAGCAGTAAGGTCAATAATCATCATCATATCACAATATCAATATCAACATCAAGTCATCCATATGTACGGCATGGAGTCTGATCCCAGCTAGATCGGATAGGCCTTCTCACCCCTAGGACATTCTCCTGGTCCATTTATGGATATTTTAGATCACTTATGTGATTTTTAACCTTTTTTATTCCCCAACACATATTGTTCTTTGATTCATATTTCATATGATTAGAATCCTTTGATTCATATTTCACAACAATTCATCCTTTAATTCATATTCCACAATGTCCCAATCCATTGTTTCGTGTTCATAACAATTCAACCTCATATTTCTCATTTCACATCATTGCCATATCAATCCGCCATTTTTACATTTTACACACCCATCATATAATAGGATCACTCACACAATAAGGAAGAACATGATGATCAACATTTATACATTCCATTAGAAAAATATCATGGTGGTAACATATAGCAACATAGAAGCAAGAATTCCTCAATTAAGCACATAGAACACATAAATTCCATAGAAGATCAACAAGAGAGTCATGCCCGGAAAATGAACAAGACGGGTTTATCCTATGAGGATTAGAGTTAGCCATACATACCTCGAATTGGGATTTTTCCTTAATTTCTATCACAAATCTCCGGACCTTCTAGCACCTTCAATCTAATACACAATGTGACACATTTAAACATAGAATTAAGAATCATGAACATGTCTTGAAGTCATTTGGGCATTTTATCAAACGCTAGGTGTTCCTTTTGATTGCATGATCCCTTTTTGGTGAAAGATTACTCTAACCTACTGCCCTTTACTAGATTATGACAAATTTGCTACATGCATGCAAGAATTTTAACCCATCTCCAAGAACTAACCCATGTATGTTTCATTTCAACTAGAATCTGAAAATTAATGGAGATGGGGTGGAACTTACCTCTTATGGTGAAGAAATTTGTGTCCTACATTATTAGTTCCAAGCTTGAGTGATGAAGCAGGATCAATTTGATGAAGTTGGGGACTTTCTCTCTCTAGAACCCATCCTTGCTTCTCTCTAAATTATCAGATGGTAGCTAAAAATGAGGGGGGTGGGTTTTATATGGGTATGGGGTCGGGTCATAAAGATAGAAAAATGGATAGTCCAACATTTCGTACCTGCCTTTATCCAGGCTTTATCTACCTAAAGCCTGATCTGGTCTGGCTTTACCCGGGCGTTATCCACCTAAAGCCTGGTCTAGCCTGGCTTCACCCGGGCGTCATCCACCTAAAGCCTGGTCTGGCCTGGCTTTATCCGGGCTTTATCTACCTAAAGCCTGGTCTGGCCTAGCTTTACCCAGGCTTTATCTACCTAAAGCCTGGTCTAGCTGTGACAAAAAAAATTCAACTCCTCAACGCATCGTTCAATCCCAAAACTCCAGGAGTACAATGTATTACCTACCTTGACACCACAAAACCTTAAAGTGCATAGTGAAGGTTTTCCCGGGGCCCTACATTAGGCCTCTCCTTGGACCTCACAATACTTATTTTATGACTTAGGCACTTATTTACCAAATCCAATTCGTTTATATCATATTATAGCGCATAAAATAATAGAATTATCCTACCTGGCACCTCGAAATCCTAAATTACTTAACAAAATTTTCCGGGGTCTTACAGGGATAGAGAGGAGAGGGAGGTAAAGAGGTGTCGAGAGTTTGGCACTTACAGTTGTACTTGTGCCTCAGCTGTAGTTCGCCATGGTAGGGGTTATGTGAGTCGCCCCGTTCATTTGGATTTTCTAGCTGCGAGTGGTATTCCAACCCCTTCTTGGCCCAGGAGCCTTATTATGCACCGCCAATATCTAATGTGCCTCCTGCACAGGGTTCTTTTAGCTGCCAGTCTAGCAGACTTGGTCGAGCTAGTCAGAGTAGCCACGTCGTTCAAGATCTTGTTTGAGTGTTGAGACACTCACCATATGTTGATGGATTTCCATAGACTTAGGAGGGGTGAACCTGCACAGACTTTTCAACCCCTGCGTGCTCCACAGGGTCCTCAGGCTATGATTCCAGCACCAGCTACTACCCCACCGCTCAACTAGCTCGAGGTGGAGGTCGGGGAGGTTGAGGCTTCCCTATATGGGGAGGCCAAGACATATACTATGCTCTTCCGACTCGTATAGAGGCAGTTGCTTTCGACTTTTCCATTACAAGTATGGTTTCGGTCTGTCATAGGGATGCCTCGGTATTGTTTGATACAGGCTCTACATTTCCCTATGTGTTCTCTTATTTTGCCCCATATTTGGGCTTATCTCGGGATTTTTTGAGTTCCCCTATTTATGTACTCATGTGGGAGATTCTCTTGTCATGGACCGTGTGTATCGGTCGTGTTTGATTGCTCTTAGTGGTTTTGAGACTAGAGTCGATTTATTATTGCTCAGCATGGTAGACTTTGATGTTATCTTGGGCATGGACTAGTTGTCGCCCCATTATGCTATTCTTGACTATCACACTAAGACCGTGACGCTGGCGATGTCAAGATTACCACGATTAGAGTA
Source organism: Nicotiana undulata (assembly GCA_005239495.1). Taxonomy (NCBI): domain Eukaryota; kingdom Viridiplantae; phylum Streptophyta; class Magnoliopsida; order Solanales; family Solanaceae; genus Nicotiana; species Nicotiana undulata. Next base: position 163,349 of record ML279176.1, on the reverse strand, counting down.
GAGGGGTACCTTAGAGTATTCTATCGGCAGAGTTATTTCATTTTTTAAAGCTCAACGAATGGTTGAGAAAGAATGTGACGCATATCTAGCTTATGTGAGAGATGTCAGTAATGATACCCCTACACTTGAGTCAGTTCCAGTAGCGAGGGACTTTTCACATGTGTTCCCAACTGATCTTTCGAGAATGCCGCCCGACAGAGATATTGATTTTGGCATTGATTTGTTGTTGGGCCCTCAGCCCATCTCTATTCCTCCATATCGTATTGCTCATCCTTAGTTGAAGGAGTTGAAGGAGCAACTACAAGAGTTGCTTGATAAGGGCTTCATTTGGCCCAGTGTGTCACCTTGGGGTGCTCCGGTCTTGTTTTTGAAGAAAAATGATGGTTCTATGCGTATGTGCATTGATTATCTCCAGTTGAACAAAGTTACAGTGAAGAACAAGAATTCATTGCCTCATAGTGATGAATTATTTGATCATTTACAGGGTGCCAGGGTGTTTTCCAAGATTCACTTATGTTCAGACTATCATCAATTGAAGATTCGGGAGCCAGATATCCCGAAGACTGCCTTCAAGACTTGGTATGGTCACTATAAGTTCCTTGTGATGTCTTTTGGGCGGACCAATGCCCCAGCTGCTTTTATGCACTTGATGCACAGTGTATTCCGGCCCTCTCTTGACTCCTTCATTATTATGTTTATTGACGACATTCTAGTGTACTCCCAGACTCTAGAGGATCATGAGTAGCACTAGAGGACTGTGCTCCATACCTTGAGAGAAAAGAAGTTATATGCAAAATTTTCAAAGTGTGAGTTTTGGCTAGATTCACTGGCATTCTTGGGTCATGTAGCATCGAGTGATGGGATCAAGGTGGATCCAAAGAAGATGGAAGCAGTGCAGAGTTGTCCTAGACCGTCATCAGCTACGGAGATCTGGAGTTTCCTTGGTTTGGCAGGGTATTACCGTCATTTTGTATAGGGTTTCTCATCTACTACAGCACCTATGACCAGGCTGATCCAGAAGAATGCTCCGTTCAGGTGGACAGTTTTGTGTGAGTAGAGCTTTCGAGAGCTCAACACATATCTGACTATAGCCCCAGTGTTGGTATTCCCTACAGGATTGGGTCTTATACAGTATATTATGATGCGTCGCGGATTGGTATTGGCGCGGTGTTGGTGTAGGACGGTAGGGTGGTTACCTACGTGTCTAGACAACTGAAGGTGCATGAAAAGAACTATCATGTCCACGAATTTGAGTTAGCAGCTATTGTTCATGACTTGGAGATTTGGCGGCACTATTTGTATGGTGTCACTTGTGAGATTTACACCGATCATCGGAGTTTGCAGCATATGTTCAAGCAAAAGGATCTTTACTTGCGTCAACGAAGGTGGATTGAGCTGCTTAAGGACTATGATATCCCCATTTTGTACCATGCGAGGAAGGTCAATGTGGTAGCCGATTCTTTGAGTCACCGGGAGGAGAGTTTGGGGAGTTTAGCATATCTACCAGCAGCAGAGAGGCCATTGGCGTTGGATGTTCAAGCCTTAGCAAGCCAGTTTGGAGATTGGATATTTATGAGTCAATTCAAGTATTGGCTTGTGTGGTCTCTCGGTTTTCTCTTTATAATCGTATCATGGAGCGTCAATATGATGACCCCAAGACAACATAAACATCACTTTTTAGTCTCAATAGAAATGTCCAGGTCATCCTGGAGTAATCATCAACAAGATAAAGGAAGTACTTGAAACCATTGTAAGTAGACACTGTATATGGACCCCAAACATCCATGTGTACAAGACTAAATGGAGAATTTGATCTGGTTATACTATTAGGAAATGGTAGTCTAACTTGTTTAGCTAATGGACATATAGAACCATTACTAGGTATTGATTTGGACACAATATCCTTTATTGAGGGTATTTTCTTTAGAAATGCAACTGCGGCATGACCAAGCCTTTGATGTCACAAATCATCAGAATGGTTTTGAACTGAAGAAGCTATATGCTTTGAAAAAGAAACAGTAGAAGGAGCAGCATCATGGGTGAATGGATTGAGGGTGTATAGCCCCACCCCCCCCTGAGTCTACCAATCCCCTTCACCATGCCACTGAAGAGATCATGAAACAGGCAGAAATTAGGATAGAAATTAACTGAGCATTGCAATTCTTTTGTGTATTTAGAAATAGAGAGGAGGTTATACTTAAAGTCAGGTACATATAGCATATATTGTATAGTTTGTGTAGGGAGAATAGGACAGGATCCAGTATGAGTGATCTTAGTGTTGTTTCCATTGGGTAATTGTACATAGTTAGGTTGATTGTTTGGCACAATCTTAGGATTTAATAGAAGGTTCAAGGATGAAGCCATGTGATTTGAAGCTCTATAGTCAATAATCCAGTAACTTTGAGAAGTATTAGATATACCTGCCATGTTTTCTATTTCAGCTGGCTCATGTTCCTTGCTTAGAGATTTCAGAATATGTTGGTATTATTCTGCAGTGAACACTGGTACAATTGGTGAAGCCATCTTTTTCAAGTCCTCAAACTGCATTTCCCTTTTATCATTCACACTCACGTTATGAGTTGTAGGCATTTGATTTTGGTTTTCAAAACCACCTCTTCTTCTGTTATCAACCCAAGAGTTGGATGGATATCTAACTAGTTTGTAGCAATTTTCTTTCTTATGGCCCTTCATGTGACAATAGTTACAATAGAGATTAGTGTTACGCTTAGGCCTAATGTTAGATGTATTTACTGCAGCTAAGGCACTGCTGGAGCCTTCCATATGTCCACTTCCCAGAATGCCACTCTATGACATCGAAGTCCTACTCATCCTCTGGATCTTTTCCTGTATGAGCATAGAATATGCTTCATCAAGTGTGGGTGTGGGGTTCATCATTAAAATCGTACTCCTTTGAGGCGCATAGGTGTCATTTAGTCCCATAAAAAATTTCATCAACTTCTGTTAGCGTAGGAATTCAACAAACAACCTAGATCTCGCACATCACAACTAGGATACGATATAATTGACTCAAATTTAGCCCACATATCATTTAATTTCAAGTAATATATCGTCACACGGGAGATACCTTAAGTTAGACCATTTATTTCTGTGTTCATAATGATAGATTTTTGGTGCATTTACCTTATCAAAACGTTCCTTGAAAGCTTCCCATACCTTTTGTGCATTTGGTGAATACACAATTCCTTTCCTCAGCTCCTGAGCTATAGAGCTCATTATCTACGACTAGACAATGGCATTGCATCTCTCCCACTGATGAAATTGAAAGCTATCTGCTGCGTAGGTCTCTCTAGCACGCGATCCATCTATAAACCCGATTTTATTCTTCACAAGTTGCGACATCTTCATTGATCTACTCCACTCCGAGTAATTCTCCGTTCCAATCAGCAACTGTGGTACTAGTGCCACACCTGGCGTATCTGACAGATGCACATAAAGTGGATCATTACAATCGAGTTGTTAAGAGCTTGCATATGAGGTTCTAGCTATGTTCCGAGGTGTATCGATTGCCATTTTTAGTCTTAGTGAATTATTAGGTATAGAATTTATCAGAAATGAGATTTGAATGAGAAATTAGAGAAAAGAAAATCAGAGAAGAGTAGAAATCAATTATGAGCTTCCACGCGACTGTCGATACCGATTGTTGAGAGCCTAGCTCTGGAACCATGTTAAATTGAACATATCGGCAACTATTGATGCCATTGAAGCTCGTCTNAGAGAGAGAGAGAGAGAGAGAGAGAGAGAGAGAGAGAGAGAGAGAGAGAGAGAGAGAGAGAGAGAGAGAGAGAGAGAGAGAGAGAGAGAGAGAGAGAGAGTGAGAGATAGAGAGAGAGGATAGCTAAGAAGAAAGAGAAGGAAATTTTGTTCTATATTTCTTGTATTCAATGTATAGTATTTGCACTAATATATAAAGCACTCACCAAGTAACCGACTTTAACTATAATGTATTAACCACCTAACTACTTCACTGACAAATTCATCTTCTAGAAAAGTACCTCTATAAATACATGATGTACAACTAAGTATTTCAACATGTCCATTATCTTCCTTTAAACCACAACATGAGCAAAGAAAGTTAACACTATATTTGGTTTGACCTGTGATAATACTGTTTGAGACAAATATTGCATGACTTAAGAATGGAGAAAACACAAAACAAGAAGATTCATAGGCATTTGGACAATATTTGATAAAATATCAAAAGCAAAGATTATTCGAAGTTAAGACAAAACAGTGTATTTGAAAGTTGAAGTTGCATTTCCATGAAAATAAAGTTGTAATGAAAATCACATTTCACTTGAATTGCTCATCAGACATGTTTATTGAGATATTTCACCAGTCATATGAGTATTTGGCTATTTGCCTATGTTGAACTTAATTATTTGCAAATAATGAAATACTTAATTATTTTCAAGCATCCATTTATAACGTCAAACCCGAACCATTGAACTTGTCTTCTGTAATTTGATTAAGCCTATCCACCATTACAGTAGTCAAATGGTTCTTCCAATCTCCCACTTCACCTTTCCTGAAGAAAACTCTATTATCATTGCCAAACAGTGTCTTACCACTCTTGTTCACCTCCAAATTGCTCAAATTTTCAAAGCTACACAGCTTAATTATTTCATTCACCAATCCTGATTCTTCTTCCACTAAAGAAAATGGACACTCCAAAAACTCAGCCAAGCGTCGCAAATGTAAAAAAGGCTGTTCTTTCACATCTTCATATTTCAAAAACAACACCTTTTGAGGCATTTCCAAGCTTTTTTCCCAATAATTTAAAACATGGTCCCAGAAAGGTCCTGCCATAGTAAATCCATTACAGAACATATCGAAAGCTTCTTCGAATGGTATCATTTCTGAGTCTTGACTCTTTAGCTTGCTTATGTAATGCCAAAGTGATACAAAAGTGTCTTTTGGATTCCTACACATATAGATTATTTTGCACTTTGTGTTCTTGACTGATTCTGGCAAAGAAACATATGGTAAATGAGTAGAATAAAGCCTTGGCGATGTTAAAGAAGAATTTGGTGAAATGGGATTCTTTTCTTGTGCATAATTCAATTCTAAAAATGGAACTAAATCATGAGGATTAATAGTGAGTAAAGGGTGTTCTTGGGAAAGGATAGGGTGTGACATTCTATTGGTTAAAGTAAATACCATAGCCTTTAACCAAATGGTGCCAGATTTAGGACTTGTGATGAGGAGAATATCAGAATCTTGAGCTTGAAAGCAGTGTTGAAAGGAAAGAGTACCTTGTAAATGCAATGCTGTGAGCCAAAAGCCTTGGTATTTGTACAAATGAGGACTGAGCCAACCTTTTGCTTTGGGTAGAGAAGATAACAAGTCTTTGAAAGTTTGAGAAAATCCACTTTCCTCCAAGCATTTTAATACAAGGTTTGAAGTCTGAAACATTTGTTTCCTTCTTTTTATTGTCTCCAAGCAGTTCTTTTGGAAGAGAGGACCTGCCATTTTGCTAGTTTGGCTGGTGGTAGAGTTTTCTTTCAAAACATTGGTAATCATTGTTTGTTTTTTCGGATCAAACAAACTGCAAAAGCTCGGAAGAAAGGACTACTTTGGATGAAGGTTCTTCTAATTCATATATGTAGGGGATTGGGCAAAGATAGATACAAGATTTAAATGATGGGTTTAAGTTTACCATTAAAGCCACTACACATTTAACAAGTGTTATTTGTACCCCATGCCTCTTTACAATTTTGAATTTAAAAAAATGATCTTTTTAGATCTCTTACGTGTAAAAGATAGATGTTGTAAAAAAGAGGTAGGGTCATAAAACTAAAAACAATTTTGTAAAGAGTCAAAAAAACTAATTGACCCCACTTACAAGTGCTATTTGTACATCATGCCCCTTTACAATTTTGAATTTAAGAAAATGACCTTTTTAGATCTCTTATGGATTTAATTTTTAAGTTTAATTTTACCATTAAAGCCACTACACATTTACAAGTGTTATTTGTACATCATACCTCATATACAATTATGAATTTTAAAATTTAGCATTTGATGAATATATATATGTTGTGTGTATTTAGTTTAGCATATGAAGGTGTTTGGACAGTTCCGGCGTTGGGTCCTTGCGGTCGAAAGAGCACTAGTTAGTATTTGGTAGGGTATACAGAGTTGCAAATTTCGTGAAGAACGTGTTGATTTGGCATATAGTTCTTAATAAATTAGCTTACAATTAGTGGATTTTCGGGGTTTGTTATGTTCCCATTATTAGTAGTAGTAAAAGAAATTAGTACTAATCATGAGTTGTGCGTACGTAACTAAACAAGATTAATTGAGCTTATCAGAATAAATAATTTATTCGTCGAAAGTTATAGACAATTTTGAGTGCGTGAATATGCTTTTGTTGAAAAATACAGAAATGAGTTAAAAACTGCCAATATCTAAGTGACAACTAGAACTAACAAACATTTGGTTTTAAAAAATTGGCACTGACTGTCTAGTGGCCAACTTTCAGTATAAAGTAATGTATTTTGGAAAAATAGTAAAAATAAATCTTTCTACCTCTAGAGCGGTTAATATGGACTTAGCTTTAGCAAATTATGGATTGGGTTAAAAAATTTAGACTCTACCTGATAAGGGGAAGTGCACGGTTAGCCACTAATAACACATGTATTTACTTTTAAGCCACTGTTTAAAATATTTTTAGTCTTTAGTCACTGCTTTAATAAACTTTAACTGCCCGGACAAAAATACCCTTCTGCTCATGTCCTTAACTTCAGGACTACATGTCCTTAACTTTTGAACTTGAAAATCTAAGTTCAGGACTTCAGGACTACATGTCCTTAACTTTTGAACTTAACTTCAGGATTTCAGGACTACATGTCCTTAACTTTTGAACTTGAAAATCTAAGTTCAGGACTTCAGGACTACATGTCCTTAACTTTTGAACTTAACTTCAGGATTTCAGGACTACATGTCCTTAACTTTTGAACTTGGAACTCAAACTTCAGGACCAAGCGTCCTTAAACTTTTTGACTTGTAAGTCAAAGTTAAGGACCTATTGTCCTTAACTTTTGATCTTGTAACTGTAAGTTAAGGACTGCATGTCCTTAACTTTTGAACTTGGAACTCAAAGTTAAGGACCAAGTGTCCTTAACCTTTGAACTTGAAACTCAAAGTTAAGGACCAAGTGTCTTTAACTTTTGACCTTGAAACTTGAAGTTCAGGACCAAGTGTCCTTAACTTTATAACTTGTAACTCAAAGTTAAGGACCAAGTGTCCTTAACTTTTGAACTTGGAATACAAAGTTAAGGACCTATTATCCTTAACCTTTGAACTTGGAACTCAAACTTCTTCTTCTTTATAATTTTTTTTATGACGCCTAACCAAAAGGCTAATCTTCAGAACAAAAATTAAACTGATAATAATAGAGAGAAATTTAAACAGAAATTTTTTAACAGGAATTCTCCCATTCTAGCAATTGAAGGGGCTAAGAAACTTCAGTTGGCTCAACACCGTGCAATAACAATTGAAAGACTAAGGTCAAAGCCAATTAGTAGGAGTATTAAAGAAGAAAAAGAGATTAATCACCCATATTAAAGAGGATAGTGTATCGCTGCAAGTCTAGCTCCGCCCACCCAGTCTTTCCAACCCACTGTATTTTTGTTTGGGAAGGAAAGGGTAACTCAGTCTTTTCATATTAATTTTAATAGACTAGTGGCTACTTTTACCAGCATTAAAAATATTGGATAAAAAGTAAATATCACTTTAAAAAGTGACTACCCCACGCAATTTTTACCAATTTGAACAAGGCTGGGTTGGGCTGGCCCATGGGCTAAATAAAAATATAATTTAAATAATATTACTTCTAATTATTTCTTATATTTAACTAATAACATTACATATAAAGACAATCATGTCACAAGGGCATTCAAATATGCTTGATAAAGATAATGTGGTGGTATTAGATATACCATAAATGCCTTGTTGCATCGTTAAAGCATGAAAACTTAAAACACTATATGGTAGCATATTATAATAACGAGACGGCAAGCATTATAAGCAGGGAAGGAAGGAGGTGGGAAGTTTTAAATCTATTTTTATTTTAAATTTAAGATTATTTGGAGCATATTTGGGGCAGTTTGAATAAGATTAAATTTCAAATTCACAAAATACTTTATTAAGCAATACTATAATGATTCGACCGGTTATTTTAGCTCTAGAACCATGAACTACAAGAAAAAGGCGGATTACCTGGGATAAAATTCCCAGATTTACCTACGGATTTTCTTGCTGAAATTTAAAAATCTTAAATTGTAGAATATCACATATGCGAGTTTAATTTTCCCTGATTAATTCGCAAGTGAATTTGGCGCCATTCGTCGCAAACATATTTCCTGGTGAACACAAGTTTTTTGTTTTGTTTTGTTTGTGAGTCGGTAGAAACTTCCCGTTGTAATTGTCATGTGAATTTTGCGACGGATTATTTTAGCGGATGTACCTGGGAATTTAGTTTTGCTGGGGAATGACCTGGGGATATTTTTCTACAATTTTATATGGGAAATATTTTCTGAAGAAATTACTAGAGGGTTTATGTACCTAAGAAAATACCCGGGGATTTATTATTTGGGTTTCACCTGCGAATATTTTCATGGGGATTAATGTGGGACATATATACCTGGGCAACTGGGGATTATCTATTGCGGTATTACTTGGGAATTCCCTAACAAGGATTACATATGATTTATTTACTTAGGAAAATTTCCTAGTCATTTACCTGGGGAAATTACCTGAGAATATCTTGAAGCTGTTGCACCTAAATTTTTTCATGAAAAAATACCCGAGGATTTAATTTCTTGTGTAATTAGCTGGGAATTTTTTTATTGTGAGTTTAACTAGAATATTTTCCTTGGTGATTTAATTGAGGATTTCCGTCACTCTTGGATTTATCTTTATTTCTTGCATAGGGATTTGCTTTCTCCAAGCTTGAGTCAGAATAGTATCTTTGAATGACAGATGTTGTATTGAGAAGTTTATTACTTACTGAATTATTTTTACATCGATTTAGCTGGAAATTTATTATCTATTTGTGGTTAAGTTTATTATATCTACTTCTTAAGCTTGTTAGTTTAGCTATGCATATATAATTGCGCATAAAAAAAATACACCAAGCTAATCAGAGGGCATGGGAATAAGTTACAAGTAATAGTAAAGAATTATTTTACCTTAAGACTAAGATAATATAAAATTTATGCTTGGAAAACAATTATCATATTGGTAGAGAATATGTTTAAGTTTATTCTATTTGCATATTTTTTATATGTCCTCTTCTTTTTTAGTAGGACCCTAGCTAGACCGTATTAAATATTATGGACGATAAATGATCATCGTTGTGTAGGCAATGAATGTGAGGACGATAGTAATTATATAAACGTAGAAATTTCGAGAAAATTATGAGGTACACACAAATTTAAGAAACGAATGACTTAGTTATGTTGAAAAAGTAATATTTTTAAAAAGTTGTTATGTCAAGCTTAGTGAAATTGTTTTGGTTTGAAGATAATTTGATATGACATTCCTACACAAATTTTTACATTATTTACGGGATATTTTTTTTATTGAAACAATTTCATTCTTTATTCAAGAAATATAAACTATCTTTTGTTATGTTAACATAGATGGTCATAATTAAAGTTTAAAACTACGTAAGTAATCTTTGAAAGTTTCTACAAATTTTATTGTTATAATCTTAACTTTTAAATTTTTTTAATCATAATTTACTTTCAAGATAATAAAAGCGTTAATATGTTGTTTATCATAAAATTGGATAATAATTGAATTTATACGTGATTTTAAGGATACGTGATATAACTTGATACAAGTTGAGAAAACAGATTAATGTTGAAATTAAGGATAAGAAAATAAATGCAAACCACACAAATTGAACAGTCTTAGCCTTGAAGGTTGGTCACCTTTGAGTCAGGAAGTGCCTCAATCGATGTCGGAATATAATGACAATATAATAATAACTAGAAATAATATGTATTGCTTTGAGATGCGTTTTTCAATATATGTTACAAATGATCAGACCCCCCTTATGGGGACACCTACAAGCTTCTTAGGGAAAAACTCCAAGCTAGAAGCGGCTCGGAAGGAGCACGCCGAATGGGTTGAGCATGTAAATTGAGTACTTGAAGATAGTGACGACGGTTTGGACATAATGTCTAATGATATGAAACTGCAGGTCCAAAAGAGACTCGAACAGATCAAGCAGCTCTAGACGGAGGTGGACACGATAAAAGCTGAGGCCGAGGAATAGAAGAAAAACATAGACCTCCTAGCCTCCAAAAAGGAGGATGTCTAGGTACAACTAGCTTCGTTAGAAGCCCATCTTCGGGCTGCAAAGGAAAAGGACTCGACCAAGGCCAAAATAATCGAGGAAATCCGATCAGTTGAGCTCGGTTATTTCCAACCAAGAAAATATGGCCAAGGATCTTGAGGCGGCCAGATCAGAGATTGTTGTGGTCAAGTCGAAGCTGATGAGAAGGTGGCTCAGTATAAGGCTGATGCCGAGGCACCTCAAAATCAAATGAAGCATTTGGTGGAGCACATAAAGTGGCAATACCGAAGGGAGGATCTCGAAGGAGTTCAAGCTCAAGACTTCGACCTGCCGGCTGAGATCGAGAATGTCGTGATATTTGAGGCCAAGGCCAGAAAGCTGAAGGATTCCAAGGGGTCTGAAGACTCGGATGAGCTCAAAGACGGTGAAGGCCCCAAAGGCGACGACGTGTCTGCCGGTGAAGATTAGGCCACTTAGGATCTGTTTAGACGTTTTGTCTCTACCGTTTTGGCCATTGTAGAATTCTGTATCGGGCCATTTGGCCCTTGTAAAAACAATTTTGGGTAAATATATATTAGTTCTTCTTTCATTTTTCATCTTTCAAATATTTCCTTTGCTTTATCATTTGGGATCACAAAGATCGAAATGCCTTAGCATAAAATAACTTAGGTTAAGTTCGAAGGTTGGAACAAACCTCGCCTTTACATTATTCTATTTTAGGGTATCTTGGGGGTTCAGTGTTACTGGAAACTTTCTCTCAAAGTAAGTAATTCATATTATAGTTTGGCGAGGTAGTCTTTAGGACCAGTTATGAAAAATTTCTTTTGAAGGCCTAGTTTTTGTTACTGGTCTCTGACGTCTTCGAGCCGTGTTAATATGGTCGTAGCCTTTTAGTTCGGGAGTCACCCGGTGGGCTTGCTTTCCCAAGTTATCCGGTCTTTCCCAAGACATCAGTCCCCGAGTGGAGGTGGGTGTGGCCTTTAAAATTTGGGGGTTGCCTAATGGATCTTATGCCACCGAGGTCTAGCATCTTTGGCAGTTTGTTTTCGGACGACAGTCCCCAAGTGAGAGAGTTATCATTCAAGCTCCGATTATAAGCGACCCTTGGTCTAGTTACCTTTAGGGGATTGGAAGTAGGAAATTCTTTAAGGAATGTAAAAAAGAAATTTTGTAATATAAGATGATTTCAAGGAAGAGTCTTCTTTTTATTCTTATGCATAACAAGGATGTATGTGTACATGCTTTGCGTTAGGGTTAGAGCAGTCTACGTGGGCACGACTCATTTGAATGTTTGACCCTTACATTGAATCTTATCAATCGAAACCCTTCAATCCTGAAATCTCTTTCCATGATAAATTTGATATTGGAGGATAATGCCCCCCATTGTTCGAGGTTGATCGAAGTGAGGCCTCGAATACTATTTTTTATCATGGTTATAGGTTCATTGCCGGACTTCAATTCTAAGTTAGCATGTGTTTACTTGTTTCCTCGTTAAAAACCTTGCCGAAAAAACCATTTGGGACAAAACCAGTTCAAGGTAAAAAGAGTGCAACGCATGCTTTCAGGCCTTAAATCTCGTACTTTTCCTCGTCGATCACCTGCAAGAGTTAGTCTGAAATATAAATAAAAGAAAATTAATGGGACCATAACTTAGTAGTAATATTGTTTTATGTGAGTTATATTACAATTCCTCGGTAGCTATTCACCGTTCACCGTCCCGAGCTTGTAGGATCCTTTTCCGATGAATTCTATAATATGATATAGCCCTTTCCAGTTCAGCCCCAACTTTCCCTCATTCGGGTTTGAGGTGTTCGACGTGACCTTCCTTAGAATTACATCCATGACATTGAAGTACCGAAGGTTGGCCCTCATGTTGTAATATCTCTCGATCCACTACTTTTGGGCAGCCAGCCGAATAAAGGCGGCCTCACGCTTTTCATCCAATAGTTCTAGGCCCATATTCATGGCCTTGTTATTTGATTCCTTTATTGCATATCTTAATATGATGCTTGGCACTCCAACTTCGATATGTATTAGAGCTTCGTCGCCGTAAACCACTGAGAACGGAGTGATCCTGGTATTGGACTTCGACCTCGTACGATATACCTAAAGAACTTTGGGTAGGAGTTCCTTCCATTTTTTCTTTCGCGTTTGTAAACCTCTTTTTAAGGTTCTGGAGTATGGTTTTGTTGGTTGATTCATCTTGTCCGTTCCCACTAGGGTGGTAGGGCATTGATAGGAGCCTTTTAATTTTGTGGTCTTCGAGAAATTTGGTCACCTTGCTACCGATGAATTGTTTCCCGTTATCGCACATGATCACGATTGACATTCTGAACCAACATATGATATGGTCTCAACCTCCTTCTCCTTGACCTTTTTGTTTGCATGGGCTTCAAACCACTTAGAAAAATAATCAGTCATAAATAAAATAAATTAGGCCTTACTGGGTGCCTATGGAAGGGGGGCGACAATGTCCATTCCCCACTTCATGAACGGAAATGGCGATAAAACCCAATGTAGCAGCGCTTCGGGTTGGTGTATCATCATAGCATGTCGTTGACTTCCATCACATTTTCGTACAAACTCCTTTGCATGCTTTTCCATGTCGATCCAGTAGCAACCTGCTCTTATCACCTTTCAAACCAATGATTCGGCGCCCGAATGATTTCCAGAGGTGCCCTTGTGAATTTTCCTCAAAACGTAATCGGTATCTCATGGCCCTAGACATATTTCCAGCGGGACATCGAACATTCTTCTGAATAAGGTTCCATCCTCATATAAACAAAACCAGGCTGCCTTTGTATGAAAGGCCTGCAATTCTTTTGAATCCGAGGTCAATTTGTCGGTCTTAAGATATTCTACATATTTCTTTATCCAATCCCAAGTCAGGCTTGTAGAGTTTATCTCGGCATGAACTTCTTCTACCACCGTTCTGATGAGTTACACCAATGCTATCGAATAAAGCTCGTTGTTTTCGACCGGTGATCCTAAGTTAGCAAGGGTATCGGCCTTATTGTTTTGATCCTGGGGGACGTGTTGTAAGGTCCACGCCTTGAATCGGTGTAATGATACCTGTAACTTATCCAGGTATCTTTTCATTCGTTCTTCTCTGACCTCGAATGTTCCATTAACTTGGTTTACCACGAGGAGAGAGTCGCGCTTAGCTTCAATCACCTCAACCCCCAAACTTTTGGCTAAATCGAGACCTGCAATCATGGTCTCATATGCGGCGCCGTTGTTAGTCAATTTTATAGTCCTAATATATTGTCTAACTACATTGCATGTTGATGGCTATAAAATGATGCCGAGTCTGGACCCTTTTGCATTCGAGGCACCGTCCGCAAAGAGGGTCCAAATTCCTGAGGACGTCCCCGAGTTCACCAACAAATCTCGTTCGACCTCGGGTATTAAGGTCAGCGTAAAGTTGGACACGAAATATGCCAAATTTTGAAATTTGATGGTTGGTCTGGGTCGATACTCAATATCGTACCCACTGATTTCAACGGCCCACTTGGCGAATCGTCCTGAGAGCTCGTGCTTGTGCATATTATTTCACAACGAGTAAGTTGTTACAACACATATGGGGTGACACTGAAAATAAGGTTTTAGTTTCCTAGAGGCACTTTGTATAGCGAGTGCAAGTTTTTCTAGGTGAGGGTACCTGGTCCCGACTTCTCATAGGGCCCTACTAACATAATAAATTGGAAATATTGTACCTTATTCTTCTCAAACCAGCACTCCAATTACTGTTATTATCGATACTACCAAGTACGAGTACAACTATTCATTTGTTTTCTGTGTATGAAGCAATGACGGGCACGATAAGTATCGTTTGAGCTCCTCTGAGGCTCGTTGACATTCTGGGGTCCATGAAAAGTTGTTCTTCATTTTGAGCAGCGAGTAGAATTAGTGACTCTTATCTGATGACCTTGAATTGAATTGCCCTAGGTCAACTTTGCGTCAAGTAAATCTTTGCACGACCTTCACGTTATCCACGACCGTGATATCTTTGATGGCTTTGATTTTGTCGGGGTTGATGTCGATTCCTCGGTTGGATACCATGAACCCAAGGAACTTACCTGATCCTACTTCGAACGCACACTTCTCTAGGTTAAGATTCATATTGTACTTCTTCAAAATGCCAAAAGTTTCCTACAAATGTTTTAAATGGTCCTCTGCTCACATGGACTTAACAAACATGTCATCAATATAAACCTCAATCGATTTTCCTATTTGTTCCTCAAACATCCTGTTTACCAAGCGTAGATAAGTGGCACCGGTGTTTTTTAGTCTGGATAGCATCATGTTATAACAGTACATGCCGTACTTGATAGCGAAAGAGGGTTTCTTCTGATCATCCGCGTCCATCCGTATTTTGTTGTCTAGGCATCAAGAAAGCTAAGGATCTCGTGACCAGCCACAACATCGATCATGCGATCAATGTTGAGCAGAGGGAACTAGTCCTTTGGGCAGACTTTGTTCAAATCTTTATAGTCTACACACATTCTTAGTTTGTTCCCCTTTTTATGGACTACCACTATGTTTTCTAATCATTTCGAGTATTTAACCTCCCGAATGGACCCTATTTTAATGATTTTTGATACCCCGTCCTTGATGAAATCGTGTTTGACCTCAGACTGAGACCTCTTTTTCTGCTTGACCGGATGGAATTTCGAGTCCAGGCATAGCTTTTGGGTTATTATTTTTGAGGGAATCCCCGTCATGTCAAGATGGAACCACGCGAAACAATCCATGTTAACTATGAGAAATTGAATGAGTTTTTTCTGAAGCTCGGGAGTTAGACCCATGCCTAGGTATACCTTTAGATCGGGTAGATGTTAGATCAATATGACATGCTCTAGGTCTTCGACCACTGATTTGGTAGCGTCGAAATCATCGAGGATTAGGATCGGGGAACCTTGTAATCATTGTCTTCGTCAGTCCCCTGCTTGTCTGGTTGGTTCGAGGCTGGCAACGGTGATTGCTATTTGGCCTCTTGTTTTGCTTTCGACCTTTGCTTTTTTTGTGTTGCAAGTGTTGATATCGAAATTACTTTATCGACTGCAAACATCTCCTTTGCGGTTGGTTGCTCTCTGTAAATCATGCGATCAATGTTGGAGAAAAAGAGTATTACTTCGGGTATCACCCATGAAGGGTGTTATGAGATTTGGGAAGAAGGGTAAGTTGGGCCCTAGGTATATCTGGCCATTTGAGATTCTTGATAGAGTGGGGAAGGTAGATTATAGACTTGCGTTAACTCCAGGGTTATCCACAGTTCATCCGGTATTCCATGTGTCTATGCTCCAAATATATCATGGTGACCCGTCCCACGTGTTAGATTTCAGCTTTGTCCAATTGGACAAAGATTTGACTTTTGAGGAGGAACCGGTATCCTTTTAGACCGGCAGGTTCGTCAGTTGAGGTCAAAGAGTTATCCTTCAGATCAAGTGATGTGGAAATGTTAGCCCGTTGAGGCAGCTACTTGGGAGTCCGAGTCGGACATGCAGAGTAGATATCCCCACGTGTTTGCTAGTTCAGGTAATTTTCTAAGTCCGTTCGAGGACGAACGTTTGTTTTAGAGGTGGAGATTGTGATGACCCAAAGGGTCATATTATGAATTAAGACTCCATTTCAGGCTCATTAGCCTTAAAAAGACTAATTTTAATTACCTCAATTTGTTCGCGCAGTCCGGGCGTGAAACCGGAAAGCTTTTATGTGAAAATATGAGAAGTAATAATTTTTAGGGTTAAAATTTGATTTTAGCTGACTTTGGTCAACATTTTTAGGAAACAAACCCGGATCTGTGTTCCGACGATCCCCGGAGGTCTACAGTAAAATATGGGACTTGGGCGTATGCCCGAAATTGAATTCCGAGGTCCCTAGCCTTAGAAAACAATTTTTGATGAAAATTGTTGTGCTGGTTTTTACAGGAAATAAAGAATGAAATTAATGTGTGAAATTATTGGTATCGGGACCGTATTTTGGTGCCGGAGCTTGGTACAAGTTTGTTATGATATTTAAGTCTTATCTGTGAAATTTGGTGAGAATCGGAGTTGATTCGATGTGATTCGGACGTCCGCTTGAGAAATAGTGAATTTGAAGTGTTCTTGAGAAAATCATGAGTTTTGAGGTTGAATTCATAGTTTTTATGTTATTTTGATGATTTGATTGTAGGAGCAAGTCCGTATTATATTTTTAGACTTGCGTGCATGTTTGGTTTGGAGACCTCGAGGGCTCGGGTGAGTTTCGTGTAGGCTACAGAGTGATTAGAACTTAGAAATCTCAGCTGGTGCATCTGGTGTTTTGGCACAGGCCTCTGATCTCGCAAATGCGAGATCCGGCTTCGCAATTGCGAACCCAACAGGCCAGGGAAATGCAACATTTTGGTTCGCAAATGCGAACCAGGCCTAGGAAGGCCATTCTCGCAAATGCGAGATTTCCTTCGCAAATGCGAAAACTGCACAGCCAGACTAGAAGTCGCAAATGCGACATTTTTATCGTAAATGCGATGGCTGCTAAATTTCAAAGGGTTCGCAATTTCGATAACTGCAACCTGTTAAGTGAGATTTTAGACGGGATTTTCACCAATATTTCAATTCTCTCAAACCCTAAACCTCCATAGGCGATTTTCCAAAGACCCAAACTTCTCCAAATCATTGGTAAGTGATCTCTAACTAATTCCGTTCAATCCTTAACAACGTTTTACAAGATTTCATCATAGAATCTAGAGTTTTCATGGTAAAATTTTGGGATTTTGGGTAGAACTTAGGAATTTAGAAATTTGGGAATTTAGACCTCGAATTGAGGTCGGATATCAAAACCAATTGTATATCCGGGCTCGGGGGGAGAATGGGTAAACGGGTTTTTGTCCGAACCTCGAGTTTAGACCAAGTGGGCCCGAGGTTGATTTTTGTCTTTTGATAGGAAAACATAGGAAAATCATAATTTTTCATTAAAGTTAATGCCTTCAGCAATAATTAATGATATTGAACCAATTGTGATTAGATTCGAGCGGGTTAGAGGAAAATTCTAAAGGAAAAGTTGTGCTTGAGTAGTGAGTTGGTCGTGAATTTAAGTTAAGTGCTTGATTTAACCATGACTTGAGGGAATAGGAATCCCCGACGTAAATGTTATGTGAATTTTCATGTGTGTGGTGTATAGGTGAGGTGACGAGTATCTATGCACCACCAAATTATCTGTTGAACATGATCCCTTCCATGTTCCTGATTTGTTGATTCTTGGCTTAATTGTTTTATAATCATTGATGCTTACATGTCTACTTGGTTTCGTCAACTTGTTGTTAAGTATTGTTTCAAGTATTTTGGAAGTGTTGGTTGTTCCCATGGTTTCATTGTGGTACATAAAGATTAAGTTGGTTGATGGTGTTTTACGATGCATTCCGGTTGGTTTCATTGTGAAGTGATGATTGATGAAGTTTATGAATAGTACAACTTTCTGTTTACAATTGTTGAGACAAAAATATTGTGAAGGGATTTGACCTAAATTGCGAAATCTTTTATAAATAAAGTGATGTGATTGTCTGGTGGGAGCGGGTTGCACGCCGCAACAAGGAGCGATAAAGGTGGATAGATGGGATCGGGTTGCACCCCGCAACAAGAGAAATAAGGGTGATATATATAGGGAGGAGCAATAAGTGTGGATATGTGGGAGCGGGTTGCACGCCGCAACAAGGAGCAATAAGGGAGGATATTCATGTTTTACTGATTTTAAACATAAAGACTGGAAAACATACTATTTTACTCTATCGTTTCTCATACTCTGCACTTACGGTTATTTTAAAGTGAAACTTGGAAATTTTTGTGAGGATTGGTTATAGCTGAGATCTGGAAAAGTTAACCGAGTTGTTTTATTAATTGTTGCAAGTTACTGTTTATTTAGTTTATTATTATTTCCTTATTGTTGTATTATACATTGCTTACAGATTATATTATGAATGCCCCGCCGCAGCCTCGTCACTACTTCGTCGAGGTTAGGCTCAGCACTTACTCAGTACATGGGGTCAGTTGTACTGATACTACACTCTGCACTTCTTATGTAGATCCAGGTTCTGGTCAGAGGTGATTCTTTGAGCAGTAGTTGAGCATTCACACGAAGACACGAGGTAGATTTGCTGGCATCCGCAGATTCCTAGAGTCTTCCCTTTGTTATTTAGATTGTTGTTTTAATTCATTCAAACAGAGATATATTTCTTTCAGCCAAATACTTGTAGTATTTTTAGTAGTTCTTGAATTATGACACCATACCCTGGGTAGTTATATAGTTAGTATTAGTTAGTGGTTCGTTTATTACTTCAACTATTATTATTCTTTCACTTACTGGATAGTGTTGATTTCCGTATTCATTTTAAAATTGTTTTATTGTGTTTAAGTAACTTTTAAAAGAAAAGGTTAGTTCAGTTCTAACATCATCTTGCCTAGTAAGTATGATGTTAGGCGCCATCACGATCCCGAGGGTTGAAAATTTGGGTCGTGACATTTGTCAAGACCTTTTCACTATCAATATGCCTTTTCACACGTTTTGACCCCCTTGATTCACCAGTAGTTGTGATAATATGCTTCCCTATCATGTCTAAATGATGTTCTGCTACCAAATTAGTATGACTATTTCATAACACTATGATCTACACTTAGCATAATTTGGACTTTTTCCTTCATTATGGATCCGTGTATCATACTTTTCACCAATCCTACAAATCTGTTTTTTCCCTTAACTCTACTAGTGTATGACTACTTGTTCCATTATCTTCTCTATATGCTCAACTTGACTATGTCTATATCTCTCAGTTATTGTCTCTCAACCTTGGTTCACTATCCTTCACTTGTTACCTGGGATCTCTTGAGTTCTCATTCTTAACCGGCTGAAAGCCAAGGCTACCTAGGCTTTACCATTGACCTCCCTAGTGTGAGCGCTGGTCGGGGTCTAATTGAGGCCCTTGTGAACTTTGACACACTAGGACTTGGGTCCTTAGTCATTATCTGATTCTTAAACTACTCCTAGTCATCCCACTCTATCCTGTTATTTGTTGTATACCTAAATTGGTTGATTTAAATGGTGCAATACTTGGCACTATGGTCAAATAAATTGATTTTGGGCTCCTTTATGGATTTTGGGGTCGTGTGTTGAATGTGGTTCTTTATTGGAGGCTTGAGTATGTTGTGTAAGAATTACTGAAGGCCCAGACAATGGTGGGTATTTTATTTGGACCTGCTAAAGGTTTATTATCATCGTTTGTATAACACTTTGATCTTGTTCATTAATGGTCCTGAAATAACTTTTGTATAAACGATTCGGGTATTAGTAAAAGGGAAAATGGGTAGAATTTAATATTTGCATGCAAAATGGGTAGATAATATGCCTATAAGACTTGGTAAATTATTTGTTGTATGTATTGTTCAATTACTATGTGAACTATAGAAACCATGCCATTAGAGGAAGCGCACACACACACACTGCCTGCTAGCAAACCCAAGTAGAAAATGTTGCAATTACATTTACTGCTACGTGTTATTATAAAACCTACCTATAGGAATTAGTTGTCACTCATGTTTCTTTTAATTCGCACTGTCTATTAGGAATCCTGCCTATAGGATTCCAATTATTCTACTTAGCGTTGTTCACCTAGAGAATATGCCTATAACATTAAGATATTACAACTAAATAAGCTCTAAGTACTATGTGTTAGAGATCCTGCCTATAGGGAATAATTAATCTCCGTAATTGGTTAATGCTAAACCATTCAAACACAGTTTCATGTACGTCACTATTAGAAAGCATGAATAATTATAGGACCTCTCCTAGCAGATTTTGTTACATTCAACTGTGTAGATAACCTATGCACAACACATATAGGACTAATAACTTAAAACTTGTGATATCAATAACCAACTTGTAATGCCTGAATAATTTTGTCTATGAGAAATATCCTGCATCTGAAATTTCCCGCCTATATTGATTCAAACCATCTAGAAATCATGTCTATAGGGCTTAAGGTTCTGAATTCTGAAACCTCTTAATTTGCATATGTGTTTGCGTGCATTTGTTATTTATGTGTGGAGGCCAATGTGATCCCCTAACTGCCTTTATGTGGAGTCTTATTTGTTTTGTTTGTCGCTTAGTTTTCTTCATTTTTTAGCAGCCTAGGTAAAACTAGAACCATCCAAATAGAGGTCCAAAACATCCTGGACCATAGGTATGGGACAGGTAGAGCACGCGTAGGGAACGTCTTAGAATTGAATTACAACGCTTTTAGGTAAACAACTTTAACATAGTAATCGGGTTAGCAAGAGATGATAGCCTATGCCAACTGAATAATATGAGTAACACCCTATCCCAAGGGAGTTGCGACGTATTATTTATGTTGCACGAGGTGATTCTTTAGGCTAAAAACCTAGGACCCCCCCCCCC
>ML279176.1:92550-142578 GCA_005239495.1 Nicotiana undulata | reverse complement strand
GTGTTTCTTTAGCTTAAAAACAAAGGACCCCCCCCCCCCCCTTTTCTTTCATTCTACTAGACTTAAAATAGTTGTACCTCTATATCGCATTAAGATATTTGTAATAAAATTCTTAGATTTTAGTACTCTTTTTGCTTATTTGATCACACAACCTAATCTAGATAATTTAAGTTTGGTCGAGACTCACAATTGTGGACCTCGAGGAGTACCTAACACCTTCTCTTTGAGGTAACTTGAGCCCTTGCCCGATTTTTGGTGGCGTTGACTAGTTAAACCAGATTTATTTGCAAATAGGTGCCTTAACGCACCTTAAAATTTGTTAGGTGACGACTCTCCTCTTTTAATGCCCATTTAAAGGAGTTGTCACATGTCAAAACCCGATTTCGCGAGAAAAAAGGGCACGACAACTATCACAAGGATGAATATGCATTTGGCAGATGATTTTGGGTGTTGTATGACTAGTGCTACATGAGTTTAAGAAGAATTAGCCGAATAACATTGTGAGAGTATGGATGTTTGGAAGGAAGATTAACATAAGTTATTAGGCGATGTTTTATATGGCTAGATCCAAGTGGGGGAGTCTATGCCTGATGATCAAATCTTATGGGCGTGGGTTGTTTTTGTTCCTAGACTAGGTGATGTTTGTGGTTTTGCTATGATTTGAGAAGGGTGACCTTGAGGAGGATTTTATAGAAAATTCATTGAGTGCATGTTGTAATATGATTTATTGATATGTGAAGGACATTGATCAACTTAGCTTTGTTTTCCGTTGAAGATATAATCATTTGGTTGCTTCTATTGGTCATTCACGTGATGGTTGGGCGCACATCGTTCATCATGTATTAGCTATGTCTTATGATTAGATCAAGGTGAGTGACTTTCGATGACGTACTAATGGGTTCAAGATTCATATGTGGCATTTGAGGATTTCTAGAGGTGTGTATGACTAAGGTCTAAGATTTGTATCAGATGGCACCGAGGCTTGCAATGTTTTAATATCATTAATGATTCTACATTTTTGTATTAGATAGATGAGGGAAAAAATTTCAAATTCATATAAGGTCTCATCAGAGCAAGCATTTCAGGTTCCAGTACTATTGGATGTATGATAGGGGTTAATATGGCTTATCGATCTTCCGCTAACGTGGTTTGGCATTGGCGTCTCTTGGGATGAGTTTGATTAAGATTTATAGGGTACTAGAAAAGAGGAGTGTTACCTTGAGGGCTGATCGGGAGATATTGGGTCAGGTTAGCAATTTTTTTGATTAGCATAGCGGCAAAAATCATCAGTTCCTTTGGTATGTTAGAATTTTACAGGTGTTTTGGGCCAGTAACTTTGGGTTTGGTAGTCTGCGTGGCTTAGTTTACTTATAGGGATCTAGTTCTGATGGCTCGGTTATGTATTATTAGGTGTCAAATATTTCATGATGGTTTTGGCCATGAATCGAGGTTGATGTCTTTTACGGGTATAGAAGGTCGGTTCATGTTGTGATGTTCTCCTGGATTAAGTTAAAATTAGAAGTTCCCAGTTTGGGGAGTGTAAATCCTACATGTGTTTCAGAGTTGATGGTGAAATTCTTGTGTTTTTGTTATGTGGCATGGTTGACGCAGTGAATCGAGTGAGATTGGGATTTAATGGACAAGTACAATTTTAGTTTTGAAAAGAAGGATATGAGTTCTAAAAAACAGGGGAAATTTCGGATTTTAATGGATGCTAGAACTATCTTGGATTGCTTGAGAAGGGTGTGCATTGTGGAAAGCATATTGTGTGTTGACTTGTGGATGCTTGACTAGTATTATGGTAATCGCGGTTATGGACTACTTATGTTCATTTATTTCTTTGTGTCGCGGATGATGTATGAGTGTACTTTTCATGACGTAATTGTGTATGGGTGATGTGTAAGTCATTGGGTGGGAGAGTTAGGGCCAGTTAAAGATTTTTGAATTATTTTGGTTTAGAGACTGGATGTTCTGAGAGGAAGAATATTCCCTAGTGACAGACTGTGAATGTATGTTATGGGTTAGATCACTGATTGTATATGTTATGAATAGGCACTGATGATTTTGGAAGATTATTTACCTACTTTGGGATGATTGAACTTTGATTTGGGGCTATTGGTAGTCCTAATGAGAATATGTATTTTACATCGGATCGGGTTTGTTAACTTCTGCACATCAATTGCGTTGAGTATGTCACCGGGCATAATGGTTGTTATTCCTATCCTGAACAGTTTCATATATTACCCCCTTATCCTATGATGGGTCGTGAGTTTACTTGATTATTCACACATTTGTAATGGTCCTATTTCAGCCTTGCATCTATATATTGAGCGAGATGGCTCCTGAGATGTTGGCTACTTTATTGCACCATAGATGTGCTTGCCTTTCTTGTAGTGCATTATGATGTATGTCTCCCAGTGGTTATGTTTATGCATTGTACGTGCTTGTTGTAAATGCACATGTGGTTGTTAAGTATAAGGATTTTAGCCCGATGGGTATTTCCATGTGAATTATTATATTGGATCGAGTCGCGCACCGCAACTGTATTAAGTGGATTAGAATGCACGCCACATCAGGATTGTTTTGGTTATGATACATTGTGATACTCAGTGTGTTTTATTTTTCCCTTGTGAGAGGGGCCGTTGTATGGTTTTTTTGAGATTGTATTTGTTGAACTTGCTGTATAGTTCTCTGATTTGGTTCTTCTTCCATTATTGATTCCATTCATGAAGTTACTTGTTTGGTTCATGGATTACGTCACGTAGAGTTGTAGGTGGCAGTTGGTGTGTGTTGGTTCAGCAGCTTGTTCTGGGTGAGACGAGGACATGGGACCTTAAATTTGTGCAATCAGACTTGGATGAGGTATGCTTGGAGAAGAATGTCATTAGTTAGTTTATGATTTTTTGATGGTTCTTGTGGGGCGAGAGATCTCCACGACTTGTTAAGTTATTGGTTGTATATAAGTTTCTACACGTTTCTTGTATCATTAGTAGAGTTGCAAGGGTTTGGAACGAGGCTCTCTTTGATATGGGATATACTACCAGTAACGGGTTTGGTCGGCAGCTATTGTGGTCTAAAGATATTATTATGTGCACATGAGTTATGCGGTACTTCGTGTGGTTACATCTAGGTAATATAATTATGGCTTGACGCAACTCGATAAAACTTCTAAAGTGTATATATACGACAACCAAATCTTATAAATAATTCTGGATGTTAGAGATTGGTTCTAAGGTTTATGGTCTAAGGTTGAAGAAAGATCTCCAGTCGAGATTGTATTAATAGGCTTATATGGTTTGTGGTGACGTCTGATCACCCATGGATATATGTATGATAAGCGTATATAGTCTGAATTCTTCGGAAGTACTCTTGGCACGTTCAAGGACGATGTGTGTTTAAGAGGGGGAGGAATGTAATGACTCAGCCAATCGTCTTATGTATTTGTGCCAAGTTCCCCCATTTGTTGTGTATTCTATGCTTGTTTGTTATTTCGAGACTTGCAGGAATGGTTGGTTTGGTTTTGGGAAGATTTCAAAGAGATTTGGAATACTTAGTTCATAACATGGAAGTGTTGACCAAGTTAGACTTTTGTATATTTAACCTCGAATTGGAGTTTTTATAGTTCCATTACGTCTTGATGGTGATTTTGGACTTTGGTGTATGCCCGAATTTGAGTTCCGGTGTTCCAAGATGATTTTGAGGCTAATTGTTGAATGTTGGGAGTTTGATGGTTTTGAGAGTTGATAGGTTTGACCCATAGTTGACTTTGTGGTTATTGATGTCCAATTGAGATTCTGAGCCTTGGAATAGCTTCATATGGTGATTTATGACTTGTGTGCAAAATTTGGGATCATTCCAAGTTGTTTAGACGTATTCGGCGTAAGTTTGGAATTTTGAGATTTGAGTTAGTATATTAAGCGTGAGTTGAGGTGTGATTCATAGTTTTAATGTTATTTTGTGGGATTTGAGGCCTCGAGTAGGTCATTATTATGTTTCAAGACTTGTTTGTATGTTTGGATGGGGTCCCGAGGGGCTCGGGTGTGTTCAAGATTGGTTTCAGATGGTTTTGGCTTAGTTAAGGTTGCTAGTTTTTCTGTTCTCACATTTGCAATATATAGGTCGCAAGTGCGACTATCATATTTGGGAGGGTTATTTTGCATTTGCGTATCTGGGCAAGGTGGCATTCTTCGCATTCGAAGATGGGGGTCGTATTTGCGAACAATGGTGTTCTGCATTTGTGAGCATGGTGTCGCACTTGCGGCAGTAGTCTGCGGAGGAAGGCCTCGTATTTGCGAAGTATTTGATTGATTTTTGCGAGTTAGCAGCTGAGTTGGGACCTTATAAATTGCGAAGAGTAGTGTCGCAAATGCGACTTTGGCTGGGCAGGCTGGGTTCGCAAATGCGAGCCATTGGTCGTATTTTCAAGGGTCAATTGTGAGCCTTCGATCGCAAATATGAGACCTGGAGATGTTACTTAGAGTCCATTTCGAGGTTTGAATTTATCAATCTTATAGTATTACTAGTTCTTGGGCACGCGCGTTGCGCGTCTATCTCATATAATTAATACAAAATTGAATAAATTATTTCATTTTGTATTTGATAAAACGCTTTGAATCATGATTGCATTTTTAAGAAAAGAATTGCACTTAGAAATCATAACAATTTGAATATTAAGCTAAGAAATAGTAGAAGGAAAAGACAAAATGTTGTTACTCCCCAAAACCGAGGAACGAGACCGGCGCCTAACCGGATGAACCCGGTCAAGCGAACCTGGATTGCCTTTCCTACCCAACGCGTTACCCCGTGTTCATAACATACATTATTCCATATGAATTAGCAAATTTAGATTCAAAGTACGATTTACAACATAAATTCATTTTCCTCTTTTAACTTCCAATAATTGATAATCCAAAACATACAAGTTACATATAACATTTCCGATACGATCCACAATTTCGAGTGAGTACAACTACCGCCCAAAATATACATTTATACAACCCACACAGTGTCTACGGAGCCTCTAAGAGTACTAGGAGTTTTACATAAACTTGCCGGTAACAAGGCCCTGGCTATACCTTTTTACAACATAAGCAAAAGAGAATGATATAGTCCACACACGGCCCCGAGAGGAAATGGGACTCACCAGGACTGCTGAAAAGATGAAGAGGAGGCACCACTAAAGGCGGGCTGAACTTTCGCTATGGAACCACCTACATCCATATAAAAGATGTAGCGCCCCCGGCAAAAGGGACGTTAGTACCGTTGAATAGTACTAGTATGTATAAAAAAAGTTTATTCTAAGTAAAATCAAATAATACACAATTGGAAGACAGTCAGGGTAACCACACAGGTATCACACAAGTATACAGAAAATCACAAATGAAGATTTCACAGTTACTCATTTCAATTGTTCATCTGTTCACATTTCACCCTTATTACCTCTACACCCTTATTACTTCGTGTTGCGGCGCGCAACCCGATCCCACCGTACAATCACATTTCACCCTTATTACCTCTCCACCCTTATTACTTCGTGTTGCGGCGTGCAACCCAATCCCACCGTACAATCACATTTCACCCTTATTACCTCTCCACCCTTATTACTTCGTGTTGCAGCATGCAAACCGATCCCACCATAAAATCACATTTGATAGCACCAACAACAAACAATTAAATCACATGGATTTTCATCATCAAGAACATAAGTTCATATAAACCAACAACTATGTGAAATGCACAATGATCCTTACCAAACAGTGATTCATACATGGTGTTTCCATAATTATTTAACTCAATTACATCAATCCACAATTCCTTTTCGTCATTTGCCACACACGGCCTTTTGCGATTAGATACGTTCCCACATTAGAGTACGTTTACATTATTTCATTTAGTAGCACATGCACCCATATTGACATATTCGAACGTTTAACGAGCCTTACACATGATAGGATAACCACATAGAATTCACCCTTCACAATCTCAATTAGCATGGTAATCGACTAAGAAAAAAAAATCAGAGAATGAAACCTTACATATCAGCACAGCCGGACAATCAATTCATATAGGCTCAAGCAAGAAATTCATACCGTGTTTTCGGAAACCAACAAGGTGACTCTAGAAAGATTAAATTTTTCCATACATACCTCGAGTCGAAATTCCCCTTTAATATCTATCACAATTCACCGAACCGCCTAGCACCGTCAATCTAGTCCACAATGTGACATATTTCACTTAGAATTAGGAATCTTGAATTCATTTGAGCATTTTATCAAACACCATATGGTCCCTTAGCTTAACTAAACCCTTTTTAGTGAAATATTACTTTAACTAGTTTCCCTTTACTAGGTTATGGAAGATTATTCACATGCATGCAAGTCCTATCTCTTATTTTCACAATTAACTTATGTGTTCTACCCCTTTTAAGCTAAAACCTGAGAATTAAATGGAAATGGGGTAGGGACTTACCTATTATAGTGAAGAAGATGAAGATTACTCGATAATTTCCGGGCCTGAGTGATGTTTGAAGAATCAATTTGGGGAAGATGGGGACTTCTCTCTCTAGAACCCACTCTCACATCTCTCTATTTTGTTCAGATGCATGCTAAAAATGAAGGGGAGTGTGTTTTATTAAACTGGGGGTCGGGTGCAAAAACTAGAAATTAAAAGAGCCCCAAAGCAGGAGATGCAGTGAGGAATGCGATCGCATTCCTGCTATGCGGTCCGCATTCTTGTCGCATAGTTGGCCCTCAAATGGGCCAAAAAGGGGAACCGGGCTGCCCTGTTATGTGACCATTATGCGGTCCGCATACATGTTATGAGATCGCATAATGCGTCGCATAACCTCCTCCGCGGAAAATGGATGTGCAATGATGCGACAGTTATGCGGTCCGCAATCCTAAAATGCGATCGCATCTTGGGCCGCATAGCTGTCCTCAAATTGGACAGAAGGCTGTCCAGGTATGCGACCACTATGCGGTCCGCATACCTCATCTGTGATCGCATAGTGGACCGCATATCTGTGCAATTCTGGAAAATTTTATCTTTTAAGTCCCGGGGTTCTATTACTTCAAAAAGGCCCGTTTTTAAGAATTTCTACAGTTATAACAACACAGGGACCTATTCGGGCATTATTTTAGACATGAAATGTTACGGGTCTTTGCATCCTCCCCCACATAAAATCATTTTTGTCCTCGAATGAGGATCGGGGAATCATTTTTGGAAACACAATATGCTAACCCCCAATTTTCACTAACTCCCATATTTTCTAAAATTTTTGCCAGAGTTCCCTTTGTAATTAGGCCTATCTACCTGTCAGAGAGCCCCCGAAACACATTGTTAACAATTTTCACACATTTTCAATTACTCCAACAACTTTCACATAATTCAGTCATCTCATCAAATCGTATATAACTTAATTACTTCAACATGCTATACATAATTCAGTTAACACCACAACTTGCATACCATTTAGCTATCACATGAATTGCACATACTTTAGCTTACTTCAAGGAGTTGCACATTATCCAAATAATCACAATTTCTTTGTTCCTCAATCTACGGACTTGCCTATTAAGAATAGCATCCGGAACCTCTTCATATGATAATTCTTCATTAATTTCAATGGTCTCAACTAGCACGATGGCAGCTGGATCTCCAATTACCTTCTTTAACATGGACACATTAAACACTGGATGCACTAATGACATTTCAGGGGGCAACTCCAGCCTATACGCTACTTTCCCTATCGTTTGAGCGATTCGATATGGCCCGACATACCTCAGGCCCAATTTCGCTTTCTTCCCAAACCGCATCACCCCCTTCATAGGAGTCACCTTCAAGAATATCCAATCATCTACTTGAAACTCCAAATCTCTACGACGAACGTCCGCATAGAATTTATGGAGACTCTGAGGAGTTTTCATCCTCTCCTGAATGACTCTAACTTTTTCCATAGCTTGGTGCACAAGATCCGGTCCTAACAATTCTGCCTCACCAACCTCAAACCATCCAATCGGAGACCTACACCTCCTTCCGTACAATGCCTCAAATGGGGCCATCTGAATACTAGCATGGAAACTGTTATTGTAAGCAAATTCTATAAGCGTCAAGTGATCATCCCAACTACCCTTGAAATCTAAAGCACAAGCCCGCAACATATCTTCAAGCGTCTGAATAGTCCACTCCGCTTGACAGTCCGTCTGTGGATGGAAAGTTGTGTTGAGATTTACCTGAGTACCCAAACCTTGCTGAAATTTCCTCCAAAAGTTAGTTGTGAACTGGGCCCCTCTATCCGAGATAATAGAAACTAGAGTGCCATGGAGTCTGACTATTTCTTTGATATACAACTGAGCGTACTGTTCTGCAGTATCGGTGGACTTGACTTGCAAGAAATGTGCTGACTTCGTGAGTCGATCCACTATTACCCAAATTGAGTCAAACTTGCGCAGAGTGCGGGGTAACCCTACCACGAAGTCCATATTGATCATTTCCCATTTCCATATCGGTATTTCCATAAGATGCGTCAACCCACCAGGCCTCTGATGCTCGGCCTTCACTTGGTGACAATTTCGGACACCTAGCCACAAAGTCCGCCACACCCCTCTTCATACCATTCCACCAGAAAAATCTCCTTGAGATCGCGATACATTTTCGTAGAACCTGGGTGTACAAAATACCTAGAATTGTGAGCCTCTGCCATAACTCTCTCCCGAAGATTATCTACATCCGGAACACATAGCCTCCCTTGGCATCACAAAACACCGTCATCATTGTCGAGTGAAAATGCTGAAGTCATGTGAGTCAAAATTGTTTCCCTCAATTGTGCCAAAGCTAGATCCCTGAATTGCTTTCCCTTGACTTTCGCTAGAAGTGAAGACTCCGCTCAATTACGCACCACGACATTCCCCTCATCTGAGGCCGAAAGACAGACCCCCAGACTGGCCAACCGATAAACTTCCCGAACTAAAGGCCTCTGACCGGCTTTCAAATGTGCCAAGCTACCCATGGATTTACGACTAAGAGTGTCGGCTACAACATTCGCCCTTCCTAGATGGTACAAAATATTCATATCATAGTCCTTGAGCAATTCTAACCACCTACGCTGCCTTAAGTTCAACTCCCTCTGCTTGAATAAATACTGAAGACTCTTGTGGTCTGTGAACACGTCCACATGGACCCCATAAAGATAATGCCGCCAGATTTTCAATGCAAACACAACCGCTGCGAGCTCCAAATCATGCATCGGATAATTCTTCTCGTGATTCTTGAGCTGCCTTGAAGCATACACTATAACTTTACCACATTGCATAAACACACACCCCAAACCAACTCTCAAAGCATCACAATAAACCACTAATCCCTCTGAACCTTCTGGCAAGGTTAACACTGGCGCCGAAGTCAATCTTGATTTCAATTCCTGAAAGCTCTTTTCACAAGCATCGGACCACTGAAATTTAAGTGTTTTCTGCGTCAGCTTAGTCAATGGGGAGACGAGAGTAGAGAATCCCTCCAAAAACCTTCGATAATACCCAGCTAGACCCAAGAAACTGCGAATCTCTGTCGGGGTTGTTGGTCTAGGCCAATCCTTCACTGCTACGATCTTTCGGGGATCAACCTGAATCCCTTCCCTGGAAACAACATGGCCCAAAAAGGTGACTGATTCTAGCCAAAACTCACATTTTGAAAACTTTGCATACAACTGGTGTCGATGAAGGTTCTGCAGAACTGCCCAGAGGTGATTAACATGATATTCTCGACTTCGCGAATAAAAAAGGATGTCATCAATGAAGACTATCACAAAAGAGTCAAGAAACAGATTGAAAACCCGATTCATAAGGTCCATAAAAGCTGCTGGGGCATTGGTTAGCCCAAAAGACATTACCAGAAATTCAAAGTGCCCATAACGAGTCCTGAAGGCGGTCTTAGGAATATCCCGCTCCCTGATCTTTAACTGGTGATATCTGGACCGTAAATCAATCTTTGAGAAGAACCTAGCACCTTGCAATTGATCGAATAAATCATCTATCCGAGGCAATGGGTATTTGTTCTTGATGGTGACCTTGTTGAGCTGCCGATAATCAATACACATCCGAACGATCCATCCTTCTTTCTGACAAAAAGAACCGGTGCGCCCCATGGCAACACGCTTGGCCGAATGAAACCCTTTTCTAATAGATCTTTCAATTGTTTTTTTAGCTCTCTCAATTCTGTTGGCGCCATCCAGTAAGGTGGAATAGATATTGGCTGCGTATATGGAAATACATCAATCCCGAAATTGATCTCTCTATCTGGTGGAATTCCAGGGAGCTCATCCGGAAATACTTCAAGAAACTCATTCACAACCGGTACGGACTCGGGAGGAGGCACCTCAGAAGTGGTGTCCGCAACCCGGACCAAATGATAGATGCACCCCTTCTGGATCATCTTGGAGGCCTTAAGATAGGAAATAAACCTACCTCTCAGCACAACATCATTCCATTTCCATTCAGTAACCAGTTCATTAGGAAACTCGAGCTTCATAATTCTGGTTCGGTAGTCGAGTTTAGCAAAGCACGAGTAGAGCCAATCCATCCCCATGATAACATCAAAACCTACCATTCCTAGCTCAATCATATCGGTCGTGGTATCTCGACCACACACCGTGATGACACAGTTCCTATAGACTCGCGCGACCGTGATAGAATCACCAACCGTAGTCGACACAGAGAACGGCTCACGAAGCTGTTCGGGTTCTATACCAAAACTTGAAGCAATAAATGGAGTGACATATGACAAAGAAGACCCGGGATCAATAAGAGCATAAACATCATGTGATTGAACATTCAGAATACATGTGACAACATCTGGAGAAGCCTCTGCACTCTGGCGACCACTCAATGCATAGAATCAACTGGGTCCCCCTTGACCCCGTGCTCCACCCCTAGCTGCGCCGCGCCCTGCTGGAGCTGGAGGGCGTGCTGAAGATTTGGTGTCTGAAGAACTGGACGGCTGAGCAGCACCCCTACCTATGCCCCGACTGGGTGCACGACAGACTCTCTGAACATGGCCTCTCTCTCTGCATCTATAGCACACCGGTATATCCAAGTAACAAGGCTCAGAATGAAACCTCCCACACTTAGGGCATAGGGCCCTCCGCTGCTGCTGGAACCTCCCACCTGAACGATCCGACTGATGGAACCTCCTGCTGTCTGAACCTGGTCCAAAGCGACCTCCCTGCTGATAACTGTGCCCTGATGGCGGCGCACTGGCTGAGGACTAAGCATAGGACTGAGATGTCCTTGATGACCCTCTCCCCAAGGCTAATCTCCATCCTCCAACTGAACTCCCGGGGTTGCCCGCTAATCGGGCCCTACTACTACTCTCCATCTCCATTCTTATCTTTAATTTCCGGGCCTCCGTAGCCTGGGAAAATCCCACAATCTTCCCGTAGTTCATATCTGAGTGCAAAGCAGCTGTAGCAGCCTCATTGATAACCAAGGGACCAAGGCCTTGAACAAACCGACGAACTCTGGCCTTCATAGTCGGCATCATGTGGATAGCATACTTGGACAAGCGCAAGAACTCCATGTGGTACTCCCACGCACTCATGTTGCCCTGTTTAAGGACCTCAAACTCTACAGCACGGGTTGCCGTAGTCTCGGCAGGCAAGAAATGATCCATAAAAGCATCCATGAACTCATCCCACCTCACCGGAAGGCTCCCCTCTCCACGAGAACTCTCCCACATCTCAAACCATGAATATGTCGCTCCCTTCAGACGATAGGAAGCCAACTCAACCCCCGCTGTCTTAGTATCCCTCATAACCCGGAGAGTCATGTACATTTCATCTATAAAGTCCTGAGGATCGGCCTCTAGGTCGGTGCTTGTGAACTCTGGAGGGGCTAACCGCAGAAGCTGGTTTGCTCTGGAACCCGAAGAATCCCCTCGCTCGCTAGAGGAAGCAGGGGCAGCATGTGATCTTTGGGCCTGAGAGGCCACTAGCTGAGTCAACATCTGAATAGCTCCCCTGAGGTCCCCATCAGAAATACCGAAACCGGAAGCTGGGACTGAGGAAGGATCAGGAACATCAACGGGAGGGACTGTGGCACCCTCCGCCGGAGCAAGAATTGGAACAGATTGGCCTAGAATGGAAGGGTCAGACAGATTCAGGGTCGGGGAATCACTCTCACCCGCACCATCAGATAAGGAATTTATGGCCACACTTGGGGTGGCATTGGCCTCTAGGCCGAGTCGAGCTCTCTTCTTGGGTTCCATTTACTGAAAATTAGGACAATGCACGAGTTAGATAAAGATATTCTCACCTTCCACTTCATCGCACGATACAGAGTAACAATGAAAGGGTATTTTCCTAAATGTCCATGCATCCTCCTAATTATAGATGTGGTCGACAACACACCGATAAGAAGGGCTCTACTTGACACGGCTCCGAGACATCCTATGACACTTTTAAAACCTTAGGCTATGATACCAAGTTTGTCACGCCCCAAAACCGAGGGAGGAGACCGGCACCTAACCGGATGAACCCGGTCAAGCGGACCTGGATTGCCTTTCCTACCCAACGCGTTACCTCGTGTTCATAACATACATTATTCCATATGAATTAGCCAATTTAGATTCAAAATACGATTTACAACATAAATTCATTTTCCTCTTTAACTTTTAACAATTGATAGTCCAAAACATACAAGTTACATACAACATTACCGACACGATCCACAATTTCGAGTGAGTACAACTACCGCCCAAAATATACATCTATACAACCCACACATTGTCTACGGAGCCTCTAAGAGTACTAGGAGTTTTACATAAACTTGCCGGTAACAAGGCCCCGGCTATACCTTTTTACAACATAAGCAAAAGAGAATGATATAGTCCATACACAGCCCCGAGAGGAAATGGGGCTCGCCAAAACTGCTGAAAAGATGAAGAGGAGGAACCAATAACGGCGGGCTGAGCTACCTTCTATGGAACCACCTACATCCATATAAAAGATGTAGCGCCCCGGCAAAAGAGACGTTAGTACCGTTGAATAGTACTAGTATGTATGAACAAAGTTTATTCTAAGTAAAATCAAATAATACACAATTGGAAGACAGTCAGGGTAACCACACAGGTATCACACAAGTATACAGAAAATCACAAATGAAGATTTCACGGTTACTCATTTCAATTGTTCATCTGTTCACATTTCACCCTTATTACCTCTCCACCCTTATTACTTCGTGTTGTGGCGCGCAACTCGATCCCACCGTACAATCACATTTCACCCTTATTACCTCTCCACCCTTATTACTTCGTGTTGCGGAGTGCAACTCGATCCCACCGTACAATAACATTTCACCCTTATTACTTCGTGTTGCGGCGTGCAACCCGATCCCACCATACAATCACATTTGATAGCAACAACAACCAACAATATCACAGAGATTTTCATCATTAAGAACATAAGTTCATATCAACCTAGGGGTGTGCATTCGATTTATCGATTCGATTTTGACCCTTATCGATAATTGCTTATCGATTATCGATTTGTACATATGCTTATCGTTATCGTTTCAATAAGGTTTCGATTTTTTCGATTTCGATTTATCGATTTTTGGGGCTTATCGATTCGGTTATCGATTACACCAATAAGAAAATTTGCGGGATTCCACGAAACGTATATCGCTATAAACACGCCTAACTAATATGGATAAAAGAAGCTAAAATAAGACGAACACCGTTTATAAAATAAAAATTGTGTCAACAAGCACACGCAAGGAAACTAAAGTAAAGGATCAAATGTATGCCACCAAAACTCCAACGGTATAAAAAAAAATACATCATCAAGGCTAATTCTGTTTTTCATTAATTTGAATTTCATTCTCTTGAGTTTTAAATATGATCATTCGTTAAATGTGATATCCCTTGCTGAAACTACTAACCTTTAAACATGGAAGAAATTAAGAAAAATATTAAGAACTTTGTAATACATCAAATTTTTTTACAAGTATATTATTTAAAATAGAGAACTTACATAGCAGTTAACTAACTCTAGCAAACATCGTCGGTGGAAGCTTCTTTGCCAAGATTAGTAAAATCTAATAAGAATATATATATATATATATAAAAGAATTTAAAAAAAAATAAAAAAAAAATAAAAAATAAAAAAATAAAAAATAAAAAATAAAAATAAAAATAAAAAATAAAATAAGAATGTATATTAACAAGTCAGGCAATTAATATATTATTTAACTATTTTAAGCAATACAATAAAATTATGTTAGGGACTTAGGGTAAAGGAAATGGTATTATAAAATAAGGGTATATTTACCTTTTTAGTATATCTTATCGGTTTATCGATAAATCGATAAACCGATAAACGAAAAGAATAAAATCGAAATCGATAAATCGATAAGGAAAATTTCGAAATCGAAATCGAAATCGATAAATCAATAAACCGATAACAAATAATCGATTCGATTTATCGATAAACCGATTCGAATGCACACCCCTATATCAACCAACAACTATGTGAAATCAAGGCACAATGATCATTACCAAACAGTGATTCATACATGGTGTTGCCATAATTATTTAACTCAATTACATCAATCCAAAATTCCTTTTCGTCATTTGCCACACACGGCCTTTTGCAATTAGATACGTTCCCACATTAGGGTACGTTAACATTCTTTCATTTAGTAGCACATGCACCCATATCGACATATTCGAACTTTTAACGAGCCTTACACATGATAGGATAAGAACAGAGAATTCACCCTTCACAATCTAAATTAGCATGGTAATCGACTAAGAAAAAAATAAGAGAATGAAACCTTACATCTCAACACAGCTTGACAATCAATTCATATAGGCTCAAGAAAGAAATTCATACCGTGTTTTCGGACACCAACAAGGTGACTCTACAAAGATTAAAGTTTGCCATACATACCTCGAGTCGAAATTCCCCTTTAATATCTATCAGAATTCACCGACACCGTCAATCTAGTCCACAATGTGACATATTTCACTTAGAATTAGGAATCTTGAATTCATTTGAGCATTTTATCAAACACCATGTGGTCCCTTAGCTTAACTAAACCCCTTTTAGTGAAAGATTACTTTAACTAGCTTCCATTTACTAGGTTATGGAAGATTATTCACATGCATGCAAGTCTTATCTCTTATTTTCACAATTAACTCATGTGTTTTACCCTTTTTAGCTAAAATCTGAGAATTAAAAGGAAATGGGGTGGGGACTTACCTCTTATAGTGAAGAAGATGAAGATTACTCGATAATATTCGGGCCTGAGTGATGTTTGAAGAATCAATTTGGGGAAGATGTGGACTTCTCTCTCTAGAACCCACTCTCACTTCTCTCTATTTTGTTCAGATGCATGTTAAAAATGAAGGGTAGGGGTGTTTTTTTAAACTGGGGGTCGGGTGCAAAAATTAGAATTTAAAAAGGCCCCGAAGCAGGAGATGCGGTCAGAAATGCGATCGCATTCCTGCTATGCGGTCCGCATTCCCGTCGCATAGTTGGCCCTCAAATAAGCCAAAAAGGGGAACTGGACTGCCCTGGTATGCGACCATTATGCGGTCCACATACATGTTATGCGATCGCATAACCTCCTTCGCAAAAAATGGAGGTGCAAGGATGCGACAGCTATGCGGTCCGCATTCCCAAAATGCGATCGCATCTTGGGCCGCATAGCTGTCCTCAAATTAGACAGAAGGTTGTCCATGTATGCGACCACTATGCGGTCCGCATACCTGATCTGCAATCGCATAGTGGACCGCTGATCTGCGCAATTCTGGAAAATTTATCTTTTAAGTCCCGGGATACTATTACTTCAAAAAGGTCCGTTTTTAAGAATTTCTATAGTTATAACAACACAGGGACCTATTCGGGCATTATTTTAGACATGAAATTTTACGGGTCTTTACAAATATATGAATTGTAAATATTAGCTCAAAAAAATTATTATATGCACGGGGAGTTAAAGAGTTTATATTTGCAAAGTGAAGTTTTTAGATACACGTACCTTAATAAATTCTCCGATATCGATCGTGACCTTGATACGGAGCTAGAACTGCTAACTAGGATGAATGGGCTAACTATGGATATGATGCCGGAAATAGATTGATTTTATATCACCCTTCAATTCGAATTACTGCTATCAAAGCAACTTGTAAACTCCGACCATCGTCACAGTCAAGTAGCCCATGGGTATGGGATACGAATGATTAAGAGTTCTTGCTTAAAAAAAAGTTACGTACTAACTGAGAGTGGGATCTATCCTGACTTTCAAGTAGCGCTTGATTGAGGGATGAACCCCGAATCCGTACTTTCTGGTACTATGCCTACTCCCCTTTCCTCTTTCAAGTGGGTTGAACTCTTTCTAAGGCAAAAGGCCAAGTGTGTTCCACGAGTGCTCTGTCTTTGCTTGATAATTCCAAGTCAAATTTAATGTTACAAAACTAACTTTTGTTACTATTATATTGAAGTATTATTAATATAACTTTTAAGGGCATAAAAGTCTAATAATATTACAAGGTCATTTTGGTCTTTCACATTCAACTTTTATTATTCATGCTTATAATATAGTATGATAAGTAAACCTCTAAGCAATTTGTTCAAGATGAATGCCTTTTAATGGAATCAGGAAGTTGATGCAGCCTTTCAGCATCTCAAGCAAGCCATGACATCTGCCCCGATACTTCCATTTGCTGATTTCATCATGTATTGATGCAGGAAAGTAGGCTTATTGTCTTTTCCAGCAAGACTTTGGCTCCTAAATACCTAGGACTATTCACCTATGCGAAAGAGCACATAGCTCTACTTTCAGCTATAGACAGATGGATGCATTATCTACAAGGTTGTCATTTCATCATCAGCACATACCACCACAGTCTAAAATACCTATTGAAGCAGAGAGTAACTACAGGATTGCAGTAGAAAGGCATGACCGCTACTTCATCTTGAATATAAAGTGCAGTTCAAAAAAGGAATAGAAAATAGAATAGCAGATGCCTTATTCAGGAGGCAGGAAGAGGAATCCATACTATGTGATAGTTTCACTATTAATCCTTCTTGATGAAGAAAGTGAATTAGAATTAGGAACAATATCCTATGGTCCTACAATCAATTACAGAGTTGATAGCAGCTCCTACGGACAAGCCTAAGTATACTCTTACTCTAGGGGTTACCAGATATGGTGAGAAGATATATATGGGTAAAGGTGCCAATCTCATAGTGAAGATTCTTGAAGCTCTTCACAGTCTCCTCTTGGAGGGCGTTCTGGGCAACATGGTACATATAAAAAAGTTAGCTCAACCTTCTATTGGCATAATGTGTTGACTGAAATCTCAAAATGGGTTGTATAGTGTGATTTGTCTCAGAGAATGAAGACTGAAAGTGTACTTCCTCCTGTACTTTTGCACCCATTGCCTATTCCAGATCTACCTTGTCAAGAAATAGCAGTCATAGAAGGACTACCCTCTTCGTGTAGTAATGTTCTGGTATTTGTAGATAGACTGACTAAGTATGATCACTAATTTCTTGTCTCGTCAACACCCTTACACGGCACAAAAAGTGTAGAAGTTTTCTTCAAGGAGGTCGACAAGCTACATAGTCTTCCTTAAACAATTATTTCAGACGGGGATCCAGTTTTCGGTAGCCACTTTTGGCAGCATGAGTACCAAACTAACCGTGTCTACTACCTGTTGTATTAGTAAAAAATAAATATTAAACATGGAATTATATGTGGTTGACAGGGTAAGATACGTGGATCACTAAAAATATGACAACTGGAGTGTTGCATTAAAAAGTGCACAAGTTACAACAGGTACGAGTAAGTCACTTACGAGACGAAAGGGTGTGGTTGCTTGAGCCTAAATCATTCAGTGAAGAGACACATGCAGAATGAATCAAGCCAGTAAAAAGGGAAAATTCATGAACCTCTAATTAATGTAGGAGAAGAATCAGAACTGTTGGAGAATCTTCATAGACAGTTACGATTGCCAATTATAACGGTTCATTAATGTCAATTAATGCTCATAATGATTCGGTCATAAAAGGAAGAAACGTTATATTTGTAAATCCCTATATAAGGGAAGGGAATTTCACTTGTAAACACACGCTCTGAATATTATTGGTATACAATTACTTTCTTTTGCTTACAATCGATTACTTTTGCGTTTCTTACATTTGTTTCCTTTCTTATAATTGAGAGAGTGCATAATTTCTTCGTTATCAGTAACCCGAGTTCTTCTAAAAATAGGCTTTGACTGAGAATCTTATTTTTTGGTTAAACAAATTGGTTCCGTTATCAGGAATCTGATAAGCTTTTTACTTTCCAAATATTTCTTTCTCACAACCAAATCATGTCAATTGTCAATGAAAACAACCAGTAGGTGGAAGGAACTCCAGTTCCATCACCTCAGGGAACACCACACACTTCACGAGAAGGATCACCTGAAAGATCTACTACTCACACAAATGAACAACATGGAGATGAACAAACTGTTGAGCAAGATGCTGTGAAACAGCTGATCACTGAACACGTGAATAATACTCTCCAAGCTTTCGTGAGGGGATTATCAAATCCCCCTTTGCTGGCTAAACCAAAAGACGGAAAGAGGTTGTTTTTGTACCTCGCAGTTTCAGAAATGGTTGTAAGTGCAGTTTTGATACGAGAAGACAAAGGTAAATAATCTCCAATTTATTATGCTAGTAAATCTTTTTTGGATGCTGATACGAGATATCCTCATCTAGAAAAACTAGTTTTAGCATTAGTTATGGCACCTAGAAAATTGAGACCAAACTTTCAATGTCATCCTATTTCCGTAATAACTGCATATCCTTTAAGGAATATTTTGCATAAACAAGAATTGTCAAGTAGATTAGCTAAGTGGGCAATAGAACTCAGTGAATATGATATCTTGTACAAACCTAGAACTGCAATAAAATCTCAAGTTTTAGTAGATTTTATAGCGGATTTTAGCACAAATATAGTTCCTGAAGTAAAAAAGGAATTACAAATATTCATAGGATCTAATCCAGGTATGTAGACTTTGTTCACTGATGGCTCTTCAAATGTTAAGGGAGCAGGTTTGGGTATTGTTTTAGTTCTACCTACGGGAGAAAGTATAAGAAAAGCCATTAAATATTATCTTATTAATAATAATGAAGCAGAGTACGAAGTTGTAATTGCAGGTTTAGAACTGGCACGGGAACTCTCCATTGAGCATATCGTGATTAAAAGTGATTCTCAGCTGGTAGTCAACCAGATGCAGGGGACTTACATAGCTAGAGAGGCACGGATGCAACAATACTTGGAAAAGGCACGAGAATTGATAAGATAAATCCAATCATGGACGATTGTGCAAATGCCCAGAGAAGAAAATGCAAAAGCAGATGTATTGGCTAACCCTGCATCAGTTGCGGAAATAACAAGTGCGGAAAATGCTATTGTAATACACTTATTTCATTTAGCATTAAACCCAGATAAAAATGAGGTAAGTTTTAATAATCTAACTTGGGATTGGAGAAACGAGATTGTTAGCTTTTTGTTATACGGAACCGTACCTGAAGGCAAAAGAGAGTCTCAGACGCTTCAACGAAAGGCTGCCCGTTATTGTTTAATTCGAGGCAATCCATATCAGAAAATGTTTGGTGGACCTTTAGAAAGATGCCTTGGAACTGCTCAACCAGAATACGTAATGAAAGAAGTTCATGATGGGCATTGAGGAAATCATGCATGAGGTAGATCGTTGGTAAAAACTCTAGTTAGAGTGCGCTACTACTAGCCTAAAATGGAAGAGGACACTGAAAGTTTAGTAGCAAAGTGCGATATATGTCAACGATATGGCAATAACATGCATCTCCCTACAAACTTGTTACATACCATTATTTCCCCGTGTCCGTTCATGAAGTGGGGAATGGATATAGTGGATCCTTTGTCACAAGCTAAAGGAAGGTACGATTTTTGTTAGTATTAACGGATTATTTTTCCAAATGGGTAGAGGAAGGAGCTTTCAAACAGATGCGAGAAAAAGTGGTAATTGATTTTATTTGGCGAAATATTATATGACGATTCGGAGTCCCAAAAGTAATAATATGTGATAATGGCCCATAGTTTATAGGCTCGATAGCCACAAAATTCTTTCAAAGTTGGAAAATCAAATGAATAACCTCCTCACCCTATCATTCCGTGGAAAATGGAAAAGCTCAGTCAACAAATAAGATTATTATCAATAATTTGAAGAAAATATTAGAAGAATCAAAAGGCAATTGGCCCGAGGTGTTACCAGGAGTATTATGGGCTTATAGAACAACGACAAAGACAAATACGGGGGAAATACCATTTTCACTTGTTTATGACTCAGAAGCCTTAATCCTAGTTGAAATAGGAGAGCCAAGTACGAGATTCACACAAGCAACGGAAGAATCAAATGATGAAGAATTAAGAACGAACTTGGATTTACTCGAATAAAGAAAGAAGTAGCTCTAATAAGAATGACTGCTCAAAAGCAAATCATTGAATGATACTATAACAGGAAGGCCCATCTCAGATACTTCAAGATGGGGGACTTTGTTCTAAAATAGGTTTTTCAATCAACAAAAATAGCTGGAGTAGGGAAGTTGAACCCAAATTGGGAAGGTCCTTATAAAGTTCGAGGCATAGCTGGAAATGGTGCTTACGAGTTAGAAACCATGGATGGCAAGGTGTTACCTTCAAATTTGAATGTTGTTCAGTTGAAGAAATATTATCTCTAAAACACGGGAAAAACCCATGATCAGGTATCACTTAACT
Organism: Nicotiana undulata; assembly: GCA_005239495.1. Lineage (NCBI taxonomy): Eukaryota > Viridiplantae > Streptophyta > Magnoliopsida > Solanales > Solanaceae > Nicotiana > Nicotiana undulata. The sequence goes on along the minus strand of ML279176.1, from coordinate 121,774 downwards.
ATAATTTTTGTTTTGATCAGTTAAGATTATACCAAAATTTTTAGATGATAGGCAAAAAGCTAGACCACACCAAATGATGATTTTAGACCTGAAAGACACACGGGATACAAAACTATTCCCAGTATAGGGTTGCAACCTTTCTGATGAAATTAAAAGGGTTAAGCAGTCATCATCTAAAAATATACCTCTGAGTCCCGTATGTATTTTCTTTTTCAGGGAATGGACCACATGGAAGGAATAATCAAGTGCTCGAGATTTCATACGTCAAATCTATAACACTTGGGGGACTATGGAAGACAAAGAAGACTAGAAAAGTCAGAATTCGAGTCAAGCCTAGATCAATCTACTCAACAAATCAAAAACTTAAGAGCAAATCAAGAGCCAAAAACACAAGCCTAATTCAAAAATCTATGATGAAGTATACACTTGCAGATATAAATCACAAGATCTTATGAGGACTTAGGTTAAAGGCAATATTTAATCATGGGTTGTAAAATATACCCTAGAATTCTGTGAAATCTGATATAAAGAAAACAGCTACAAAAGAGTTGTAGATGTTACTTGAATACATGTAAAATGTTATACAGTTTGAAAGTTCAAAATACAAAACTTCCTCAAATTAAGAAATTTCTTTGAAATATGTATGTTCCTACTTCTTTTGTATGTTTACACCAATATGAAGTTGAGACGTCTTCTTCATTAAGTGTCATTTATAAAAGGGCCCTCTTTTATAAAAATTCGTGCTTATTCAGAAAGTCATGAAGTATTAAAGCATTTTTAAATGCAAAATAAAAGACTAGAACAGAAACTCAAAATGAAATATTATAAAGTGGAGCATAAACTCAAAATGAAATATTATATAAACTCGGTTAAAACTAAGTATTAACTTAGTTCAAACCAAAGTATTTGATATTGAACCCCAAAATGGACCAGGGGTAAAACTTGCCAATCATTCAACAAAAAAAACTAACTAAACAAACTTTCCAAACATAAGTTCACTATGGGGCAGATTCTAAAGCAGTAATATCAGCAGCGAGATAATTCAAGATGGCATCATCAGCAGCAGCAGAAGGTTCGACTTGAGCAGAAGAGGTTTGAACACCAACTTCAGCAAGAGTAAGTTCATCACCCTCGGGAATGCCGACCTCGGGTGAATTTTTTTTTTGACTCTGCTAAGTTTTTTCAATGGTTTCCTTAGTTTTTGAAATCTTAGCAGTCAAGTCAAAACCATCCTAGCTAGCCTCCATTAAAGTTTTGAGGCACGTGTTCAAAAATGCTCAGCTTACATCAAGAGTTGATTTATCCTATCAAAGGCCTCGTAATCCCTCTCCTATTGCTTAATTTTGTCTTTCAACTCTTCATTTTCATTCAAAGCAGCAACATATGAAGCTTGTGAAGGGGTGAGTGATATATCCAAGAACTAGACCTTGTTATAAGATGCATAGAGGTCTTCTTGAGCCTGAGTGAGTGTTTGAACAAGCTCCCCGGCATTTAAACCCTTAATTTCCTCAGTAGCTTTAGAAAGATTATCGGCAAATGAAGACTCGATGATGTCATTATCCTTGCCCACTTGACTGGAATAGGATTTTTCAATCGCCAACTCTGCTGCCATCAGTTTCACTTGATGTTCCAAAGTACACTTCTATTCATCAAAAACTTCTTTTTCTAACTGAAGGCCTTCAAACTATTCTTTCCAGTTGTTCGCTTCGGTACGATAGTCGTTCATTAACTGCTCAGTATGAAAAATTCTATTCATCAGCTCCATGCCTACCAGGTTGATCTATAAGAAAAAAGGGGAAAAAGTGATTATCAAACAAAGATAAGAAAAATAAAAATGAAAGTAAAAAAGATAAGGCCTATACCTTCAAAGATGAATAGACAATGTCATTCATCCATGTCAAAGAGCTGTGGCTTTCTAATTTAGACTTCTAAACTGGGCCAATTAGCGATTTCAGCCATACATCAGCTTGGCCAGACTTCTTCAAAATATTACCATCCTCGGGGACTTCAATTGTAACTTTTTTCATCATCCTACTAATACTGGAAGAACCAACTTCAACATGAGAAGTGGTAGCAATAAAGACAGTTAAGAGAGTAATAATAACCACGAGAGGAGCATTGGCAGCAACAACAACACGGAAAACTAAGAACCGACATGAGCAGACACTGGAAAGGAGGCAAGGGGTGCTTCATCAGAAACTAAACCAAAATCTTCACTATCAAACCCACGGGAAAACAAACGTTCTGTAGAGTCACGAGGTGCAGCAACCATCTCTTCATCAGAGCTCACCAAAGTAGCACTTTCAGGCTCATTCACAGGAACTGAACTAGGAGGAGGAGTGGCTTCCTCATACGAAACAACGTGTCTCCTAGCTCAACGCTTGCGCACTAAAGAGCCCTCCTCTTGTTCCTATTCACCCTCAGAATCATGAGTATTCTCTTCTTTTCTCTTTGATGAAGAACTTAAAATCATCTCTTGAGCCATGGACAAAGAAAGTCTTAGTGAAGCAATGAACGCGACACTATTACCCTGAATGGGAACCTTAACAGAAAAAAAAGTTGGCAAATCTTCAAACAAATATGAAAGAAGGGTAGAAAATTAAAGGGAAGAGTACCATGAGTTTTAACTTTCCAACCAAACCTATGAGAAAGGTACTTCCAAGACCTTCCTTCCATAGAAGCAACCGACAACAATTTTTCTACCCATGCACGGAAGTCTGGTATTTCTTCAACAACTTCCATGGTTGCTAAAAAGAGAAAAACCAGCCACGAGATCGTAAGTTTCTTCTGCCTTCATAAAAGAGAAAGAAGGTATCTAAAAAAAACTTACATTCAAAGTTGCATTTTTCTGGAAAAAGCATGTTCTCTTCACCCACTTAATCACTTGTGGGAGCAGCAACAAAACGGGCATACCAGCCACGATCTTTATCATCTTCAGGTCTAACCAAAACAATTTTACTTGTTTCCACAAGAGTAAAAAACCCTGAACGAAACAACTTAGGGGAATAAAGATGAAGCAAGTGTTGAAAGGTGAAGGGTAAAGAGGTCAAATTAGACAATAATCTTAAACATGCAATAACTCTCCATACGATAGGACCAATTTGTCCTAAGAAAACGTTAAAAAAACGACAAAATTCTATGATGTCTAGCTCAATAGGTCGTCTAAAACCTAATGTAAAAGGATATGTGTAAACAAAAAAATAACCAGCTTGGTATGAAGTGATCCTTTGATTTGGACCAGGAACTAAAATTGGAAAATCAAATTTTCAGTGGCATTCTCTTCGCACAAGAGAAATCAAACCCTCAGTAATCTGGGAAGGATAGACATCGTCACGATCATGGGAAGTCATAGAAGTAACTTGGTTTCTAATTGATTCACGATCAGAAGAGAAATAAAATTCTGTAGGAATAATTTCATCAACAGTTGGTTCTCGAATATGTTCACTTGAATCCCTATTTATGGCAAATTATTTATGAGTTGAAAAAGCCGTAGTTCTAGAAGAAGAAGGGGTACTGACGCTAGGTTGAGAAATAGAACCACAAACAGATAAAGATCCTAAGCTACGCAACCTACCACCTCTTCAACTCCTAATAGGAGCAGTTAAAAGGGGGAGTTCATCTACAATTACTACTCAAAGGGGATCAGATTTTGGTGAAGACATGGTTGAACAATAAAATAGTACGTGTTGATGAGTAAGGACGATTAAGGAAGAATAATATTGTAGATTGTAGGTTTTCGTGAAAGCAAAGGCACAAGAGGTATTTATAAGAAAAGCAACATGTATGTAAAGGGAGTCATGACGGAAACTTCATAATGAAACAGTCAATTTGTGACTGACGCATGCACAAGAAAGTCTTATAAAACACTGAAGAGTCGCAGACCGAATCGATAAGTGCCATGTGGCACATGCATTAAGTGGAAGTGACATACGACGTGTTGATTTTGAAGAATCAGAACCGTTGCAGAATCTCCATAGACAACTATGATTGCCAATTATAACGGTTCATTAATGTCAATTAATGCTCATAATGATCCGGTCATAAAAGGAAGAAACGTTTTATTTGTAAATTCCAATATGAGGGAAAGGAATTTCACTTGCAAACACACATTCTGAATATTATTGGAATACAATTACTTTCTTTTGCTTACAATCGATTACTTTTGCATTTCTTACATTTGTTTCCTTTCTTATAATTGAAAGAGTACGGAATTTCTTGGTTATCAGTAACCCGAGTTCTTCTAAAATTTGGCTTTGACTGAGAATCTTATTTTTTGGTTAAACACCTTATCACCCAGATAGAGGCTCAACAAATGTTTGGAGCCATGGTATTCTCCAATCATATCCATTGGGTGGAATGGTTGTATTACCATATATCACTCAAAACTACACCCTTCCTAGCTCTTTATGGATTCCCAACAATCCAAATCCCACTTGGATTATTGGCTTATCGGGCTCACTCCTAAATGGGGATATGCATGGATCAATGGAAACATATGCTACAAAATTTGAAGGAAAACTTGGACCAGGTACAAGCTCATATGAAAGTATATGTCGAGCAAAGGAGGACTAATAGAGTCTTACTAAATGAAGGGAACTTAGTCGACCTCCAACTCTAACCTTATTATATACAGCCAAAATCGGAGGGCCCGATTTTGAGGCCACTATGGCATTCCGCGCCCGACCTCAAGAAGCTCGGAGTAGAGTTCGAAGCTTGACACCGAGGGGGAATATCGAAGGTTTCCTGTGCTCGACCTCGGGGCAGTGCAAATCGATGATCGTCATGGAAAGGCGGGAAATTCCCAAGGGCACGTGACTAGAGTTGATCAAGTCTGCAAGAATAGTACAATTCCGTACTAAGTCATTAAACAGTTGTATCAGTAGCGTACCTTATCATAATTATACATATACTATATTGGGATCCCCCCTCCTATATAAAAAGGACCCTTGTCATTTTGTAACACACATGATATTCAATACAACAAGAACATTCTCTACTTTCCTATCAAAACATACTCAACATTGTTCCACTGATTTACTTTTTTCCATTTATTGTGTTCATTAATTGTTCTTCGTTTATTTCTCATTATTGATCATAAAGGGCTATCCTCGAGGCCCTCAATACTGTTATTCCTTCATCGACAGTCCATAGCTAAGCATTACCATTTGACCTCGAGGCCCAATTCCTGTGAGCTTGAGGCTTAGCCTAGCAACAACTTGGTTTGCTTATTACTGTTTTCCTTTACTCATATCTTACTTTTCTTACTCACACTTAGCATCTATTGCTTAAAAACTAGTATTAAAATATATCACATATTTTTAGAACACAAAATCACATATAATTGTCATTACCATTTTCACGGTAAACACTTATCAACAAACATCATTAGCAAGTAGAAGAAATCTGAATCTCAACACAAAATATTATAGACCCTGCAAGGTATTATAGAGGGTTGCTTCAGTTGAATACTGGCTAGAACTTCCTCCAAGTTCTCAGATTCACCCGGTCTTCCACATTTTTCATTTGAAAAGCCAAGTTGGTCCATTTATTGTTCCTCAAACAGAAACCTCCGGTGTGGGACAATAAAGGTCATGTCACATGTGTTTGTTCAATCTCTAGCCATTCTTCAAAGAAAATGGTGAAGTTAAATAACGTTGTGGCAGTAAAGGTGCTCATCCAGTGGACTAACATTAGGCCGAAAGAAGCAATATGGGAGGACTGGGTTTATATCTGAAGTCAGTTTTCGGAGTTTGCAGCTCAGTCCACTCAGTTCTTACGTTGTGGAGAAGGTCAATGTGAATGAGGGGGTACTGTTAGGGATTTGAGGATTTCAAAATACATATCTGAAGAGAATTACAATAAAGGAGCTGAATGTTATAAAAGGGGGGACACATGGATGTTAATGGAGTAGCTTAGGGTCACACATCTTAATTAAACGCAACAGACGAATGTGATGGTAAGGTTTAGTTAGTTGATTAGGTTGTTATAGTCAAATTGGATGGACATAATTTTTAGTTTTTGACTGGTATTCTTTGAACCCATTTCTTTCTTTCAGGTGCTTGAATTTCTTCAGTGGAGTTGGAGATTACTGTTGGTATTATTAATCTTGTTAATGCAATATCAATGATTTCTTTGTGGTCCGTTTTCGTTCTTTATATTTTGAAAGAAGGTTTATATAAGAAGAGCGACGACTATTCATAGCCAATCAGCTCTGACAAATTCATTATGACTTTTCGGGAAACGTACTGGTAGGGCCACCTCGGTCACTTCACGGTCATGTCATAAAAATGACGTTATCATAAAATGTTTGAAGGATCGAGAAGTCAAATCGACCCCTTACCAACCCGACCTCGGGAAGGTGTGCGATTGAAATCAGGACAGCCCAATCTCGAGGATCTTTGTTACTCCAAGTCTGAGCTCGAAGGAGTTAAGTTCAAGTTTGATGATTAGATTTTGCACGAACACTACAAGGCAAAGCTTTAAATACATTAAACGAAGAAATTCTTTGCATTCCCAAAAATATATTTACAAAGGTGTGTTTACAAGACTCCCCCGTGGAGCCAACATACAAAAAAAAGAGAAGAAGTAAAAAGATAAAAGAGGTCTATTATTCATCTTCATTACTTCCCGAATCGCTTGCAGAGCCCTCGTCTGAAGTAGTCGGAACTGCCGATTCTTCTTCCAAGGCCTTGGCTTCTTCGATCTCGGCAGAGAGATCGAAGCCCTTGGCATACACTTCCTCAAAGGCTTGCCTCCGAGCTTCCAAACGAGCATGAGCAAGGGCGCGAGCCAGTTTGAGCTCGGCCTCTACAGATATCTCCCTGGCCCGATTATTTTCGGCGGCAACATCCTCTTTGTACGAGGATAAGAATGAATCGGCCTCAGACTTGGACATGGATAATGCAACCGTCAACTCAGCATGGAGCATCTCAAATTTGCGAGCCTCCTCTTGCGCACCTCGAAGAAGACCCTGAGACGATACTAGCTCTTCCCGAAGATTATTATCTCCGAGGCCACACTATCATTGTGCCGCTTCAACTCAAGGACCTCGGCATCTTTAGACATGACCTCTTCTTGGATCTGCCTCAATAAGGCATCATTTTGCTCAATCTGCAAATGCGGAGTCAAGACAACGACCACCAAGTTATGAAAACAAAAGACGAGCTAAGGAATACCAAACTACTTGCTCGATAAAGCTGGTCCGCTCCTGGAGAGCCTTCTCCTAGCTTTCCCGAAGTTCTATCAACTCATTTTCTTTTCGGGCAGAAGAAGCCTTCAGCTCATTCGACTTCGACGTGAGCTTGTCAAATTCCTCCTCAAGATGAGCCAGCTCATCTCGTAACTTGGAGAAGGACTGGTCATACAACTTCGTGACCTACAACACAAAGTAAAGAAGTTAGAAAGATAAAAGTCGAAACACGAAGCACATAGGTGGTGTAAAATAATCACCTGTTTTTGGAGTCTCTCAGCCTCCTTGATAATAACGGGGGCATCGAGATCGGCATCCACCTCAACGCCAATAACGTAATATTTAAACACATCGTCCTCTCCCTGGGATGCCCTTACCTCAGGAGCTTCCCTGGTCTGGGCATCCCGTATTTGCCCAGGTGAAAATGATGGGCCCGATTGAAGACCGCCCATGGCATCATACTTTATCGAGGTTTCCTCTCGCCTTAGGAGAATCTCAGAATCGGGTCCTCCAAACTCGCCAACCAAGTGTTCATCAGTACAAATCATATCCTGCCCGACGGTTGGCTCGGGGACTGCACCCAAACCCTCATCGAGGGTCTCCTTAGTACAAGGTGGGTCTGCATCGTCCACCTCCAACTCGACAGTCTTCTGCCTAGCAACTTTCGAAGCATCAGCGCTTCGTCTTTCCCCTTGTCCCAACGGGCAACTATCATCATCTTCATCCTCGGCAGGCAGTCTCTCAGCAGTTGTCAAAGTTAAGACCGTGGCATCAGTCTTAGGCTTTCGAGCCTTTTCTTTCTTTGGTTTCGGAGACTCTGACGGCGTCTCCTTCTTCGTTTTCTTGTCCTTCGCGGGTTTTGAGATCTCTTATTCACCAGGAGGAGGTGGTCTCATTGAAACGGCCTCCTCGAGGCCTGCATAAGCACGAAATATCAAACATATTGCCAAGAAGTCTACTTAAAAGGAATTCAGAAGTGACAGTGGTAAGGGTATACCATGAATTTTTTCCTTCCATCGCGTTCTGGCTAAGTCGCGCCAAACGTGCTTATTATATGGAGAGACGGAGTCTAAAAGTTTGACCCAACCTGGGAGGTCTCTGACCGTGCTGGGAAACCACACGGTGGCTGTGCAATAAGAGGGGAATCAAGTGAAAAAGAAAGGAATTAGTTCAATAGGGGGGAAATGGCATTCATATGATAAATACACTCAGTGTAGCAACATTTGTGTCTCATATTCCATTCCTCTGGGAACAACATCTTCTCAGCAAAGATAAGGTCCGAGGTTCTGACTCAAACAAACTGGCTCATCCATCCCCGGTCCTTATATTCATCGATACAGGCAAAGAATGCTTTTGCAAATCGACCTTGCAACTTGACTAAGCCCCCTCGATAGAGACGAGGGCTGTACAATCTGATCAAATGATCGAGGGTGAAAGTCATTCCCTCGACCATATTGGAGAGATATCTAATCATATAGAGAATTCTCAAAAAAAAAGGTTAAATTTGACCAAGTGTCACTCGTATTTTCTACAAAAATCAAGGATCACCGGGTCTATCGGTGGAGAAGAAGAATCTGCGGGGCATAAAGTAAAAGGGTATGTATATACGCTAAGGAAGCCAGCTTTATGCGTAGTTTTGCTTTCTTCCGATGAAGGAATTTCTACTTGTACCTCCTCCCCCCAGCGGCAATCTATCTTCACCTTCTTTACATCGGTCACTACAATTATGTACCGAGACATGGGCTCACATCGGCTCGGTGTCGAAGGGGGTTTATCAATTTTTAAATCGGAGGATATCTCGAAGAGACCAGGAATACCCTCCTCGATTTGGGGAGGTTCTTTAGATGGACGTGATGAACAAGTGGTTTCCTTTTTGAGGGACCGTTTTAGATGTTTTGGTCGGTTATAACAAAATTTCAGAGCGAACTGATGAAGAAGTAAACACAGAAGAAGGATGAAAGCAGGAAACTGTTAACAGAGATTAGAAAGTTTGAAGGTGTTGTAAAAGTTTGAAAGATAGGGAATTGAAATATTTATAAGATTCCTCTAAGCATGTTGGAGGAGCCGAAAATACGACTAATAGCGGTTTGTTGGCTTTTCGAGAACCGTGCTGACAACGACCACTGTACAACCTTTCTGTCACATCATTTAATGATCTCACGTGGCCGACGTCATATTGGGGATATCGAAGAGGCAAGAATTCAAGACCGTTTCTTATCATTTCATTCTAAGAAACGCGAGGACTATTTGTATACGGCCAAAATCAGAGGGCCCGATTTTGAGGCCACTGTGGCACTCCGCGCCCGACCTTGAGAAGCTCGACCCCGAGGGGGCATATCGAAGGTTCCCTGTGCTCGACCTCGGGGCAGTGCAAATCGACGATCGTCATGGAAATGCGGAAAATTACCAAGGGTGCGTGACTAGAGCTGACCAAGTCTGCAAGAATAGTACAAATTCGTACTAAGTCATTAAACAACTGTATCAGTAGCGTACCTTATCATAATTGTACATGTACTATGTTGGAATTCCCCCCTCCTATATAAAGGCGACCCCTGTCATTTTGTAACACAAATGATATTCAATACAACAAGAACATTCTCTGCTTTCTTATCAAAACATACTCAACATTGTTCCACTGATTTATTGATTTCCATTTATTGTGTTCATTAATTGTTCTTCATTTATTGCTCATTATTGATCATAAAGGGCTATCCTCGAGGCCCTCAATACTGTTATTCCTTCATCGACAGTCCATAGCTAAGCATTACCATTTGACCTCGAGGCCCAGTTCCTGTGAGCTTGAGGCTTAACCTAGCAACAACTTGGTTTGCTTATTACTGTTTTTCTTTACTCATATCTTACTTTTTTTACTCACACTTAGCATCTGTTGCTTAAAAACTAGTATTAAAATATATCACATATTTTTAGAACACAAAATCAAATATAATTGTCATTACCATTTTCACGGTAAACACTTACCAGCAAACATCATTAGCAAGTAGAAGAAATCTGAATCTCAGCACAAAATATTATAGACCCTGCAAGGTATTATAGAGGGCTGCTTCAGTGGAATACTGGCTCGAACTTCCTCCAAGTTCTCAAATTCACCCGCTCTTCCACATATTTCATTTGAAAAGCCAAGTTGGTCCATTTATTGTTCCTCAAACAGCAACCTCCGGTGTGGGACAATAAAGGTCATGTCACATGTGTTTGTTCAATCTCTAGCCATTCTTCAAAGCAAATGGTGAAGTTAAATAACGCTGTGGCAGTAAAGGTGCTCATCCAATGGACTAACATTAGGCCGAAAGAAGCAATATGGGAGGACTGGGGTTATATCTGAAGTCAGTTTTCGGAGTTTGCAGCTCAGTCCACTCAGTTCCTACGTTGTGGACAAGGTCAATGTGAAGGATGGGGTACTGTTAGGGATTTACATATCTGAAGAGAATTACAATAAAGGAGCTGAATGTAATAAAAGGGGGGACACATGGATGTTAATGGAGTAGCTTAGGGTCACACAGCTTAGTTAAACACAACAGACGACTGTGATGGTAAGGGTTAGTTAGTTGATCAGGTTGTTATAGTCGAATTGGACGGACAGAATCTTTAGTTTTTGACTGGTATTCTTTGAACCCATTTCTTTCTTTCAGGTGCTTGAATTTCTTCAGTGGAGTTGGAGATTACTGTTGGTATTATTAATCTTGTTAATGCAATATCAAAGATTATTTTGTGGTCCGTTTTTGTTCTTTATATTTTGTCTTTTGTGAAAGACAAATTGTTACTCATTAATTGTGGAAAGTCATTTTCTTATCTTTATATTAAATTACTCTTTGTTGGGCTTTTAAAGAGTTAGTAAAAGGGAGTGGTCTCGCGCATAAGAGAAATTGATCCTGAAGGCCAACTTGGGTATATTTGAGATATACGTTACACATAATCAAAAATGTGTCCGTAAACATACTTAATTTTGAATTGAATTTTGTAACGCTTGTAACAACTAAAATTTAATTTGTTGATTAGGAGCTGTTTTAAAAAATACAAAAATAACACCTTTATTTTTTTTTCTTCTTCAACCGAATCTTGGGCAATTGTTTTGTGCAAATTCTAAACTTTCAGCCACGAGTGTACGCGTTTGGAGGTGTTGTGGAACCTTGGGGAGCAACCGGTCTTAACGATTTGCACCCAATCGGACCGTAAGCGCTTTCGAGTGACTTGCTACGACACAATATTTTTTGATAAGTTGTTCTTGTTTCCTTTTTGTCCTAAGTCAATATTATCTACCCATTTTTCTTGCAATTATGTCATTTGATTAATTGTAATTCGATTGTCATGTCATTTGTATCTTGGATTTGCAAAGTAAAAAGAATCTCTCGTTGACCACTGTTTTTATTGAATTCATTTCTACAAACTCTATTTTTCCTATCAGTCCATTACAATATCCCCTCAAGATGCAAATAGCTAGTTCTCTTCATAAATCCTAGTTCTCGTCATATAAATGGAAAGACATATATTTTCAACACCCATAATGGTATTTATATGTACTAGTATTAGGGTTTAGGTGGAGACTAATCAAGTGGCTTATAGGTGGACCGAAACCAAAACAAATAATATTCCTTTTGTCCCAATTTATACGATGCATTTTGCTTTTCGAGATTCAAGTTTCATAATTTCGATAATATATTTCAACATAAAATCTTAAGTTTAACGAAATAAATTTACATATTTGAAATCATAAGTCACGGATAGTTATAATTCAAAATATTTAAAGAAATATAAGAAATTATGGTCCAAGAACAACTCGTTTGACACTCAAAATTCGAACGTCATAACATAAATTGGGACGGAGGGAGTAATATTTCCAAAAATAATATTTCACAGTTTGAATATTCATAGTTGAATTTATCAATAATTTAATGGATGATTATATCATTAGTTTCATTTGTCTTACAAAACGAGGACTCATCAAATGAAAATAGAAAATTGTGGATTTTAGCAAGTAGAACTTCAATACGTGAGGGGCTAACTTCAGATGTGCATACTGAATTCAGATTACTGTTCAAGCACTAGGAATAGGCAAAATGCAAATGTAGTACTGTATCGACAATGGAGTCACAGTTAGTTTTCACAGTGGTTGCGGCCTTTCTACAATATGTTGCATTTATTTGGACCAATTGTAATAGCAGCGAATTGAGCAAACACAACCAAGAGGGGTAAATTTTACTATTCTATAATACTTCATGGTTTCATTACAAAATTTTGAGCAAAAGTTCAGTTCAATCATTCAATAGAAATGAAAACGTTGTTCCTCTTAGAAATGAAAGTACACGAAGGAAGAAGTAGCAGATTTCATGCTAACACCCAAACTGTAGCTATTTGAAGAAAAACTACACTGTCAAACAGAAGACAGAGTTTGAACATACTGATAAGCACTAAGGCAATTACAACATACATCTCCTTGAATATCACTCGGCAATCCCAAGTCAAGAATGATTTTAATCTTCCTCCGTGCAAAATTAAAGGAAATTACTTTGCCAAAAATGGCTATCAATACTGCAGTATCCTTTTCCTTGTCTCCCTTGACCAAAGCAATTACAGATAACTTGCGCTCTGTTCGATCGTATTTGTGTGCCTCTATCTCTTCCTTCGTAACTGCACGATATGCTGCTTTCGCCAGACTATTGGAAGCAAGGTAATACTTGTGCGGAATCCATTTTAAAGTAGCTTGATCCAACTCATGCAAACTAAAAGTCCACTCACTTTCCATAGCTGAATAGATAGTGTCACGCCATTCCCAAAGGCAGCCAATATCCCATGAATGTTCAGTAAACACATAAACAAAAGGCAATCTCATTAGCTTCACCTTCTCCTCATTCATATCGAACTGGATGTACTGTTCATGGCAAGCCCAATGAACAACACCATTTGAGAAGATTCCCGCAGCCATGTCTAGGCACATGTTCACTTCAAAAGAATTGCTAGATTTCCATATATCCATCTCAGATAAATATATAAATATCTGAAAGTAGTAACTTCCAGTTGATTCATCAGGTGATTCTTTCTTAAGCCTCTTGAAACAAACAACTCTATAATTAGGCGATCGAGAAGGATCAAAAGCAAGTGTAAATGGACTTATCCAAGAGAATTCACCGTCCACCTTAGCGGATGGAAGAATCTTGAATTTCCCTGTTGTGGGGTTGCAAACACAGAAGGTTCCAAAATTCAAACAACAGAGTAAGAGGCCATTGCATGATTGTAAAATCTTACAATTTTGGCCTAGAAATGAAAGCGAAGGTAAAGAAGGTTTACTTCTTTTTCTAGATAAAGAAAAAGAAAGGAATTGATTACAAACGGAATTATAGATGAAGAAACCAGAAGGGGAAAGAAAACTGGGGTTCTTTTTAATACTATATATGGTATGAGAGTGACAAAAGTATGGATCGGAGATAAGAGAAGACCATTCTTTGCTTACCCTACGGAATATGATCAGAGACTTCACAGGCAAACGGAGAAGAATTATGGTTAACACACTTTCATTGGTGCCGCTGATCCTTACTGGCATGTGATTGGGTAAACTTCTTGACTTCTTCATCACTCTATTTTGTAAGGTAAGAAAGCAGAATAAGTTGACTGAGGAAGCAAACAATGACTAGCTCATTATATAGACATGTGGTGTAATAAAGAATAAATAACTTACCATAAAAGGGGTCACTTTAATAAAGCATCCACCTTATTATTATTCAAACATCCACCTAATTATCAAATATCACAATTAACCCCCATTTGATGGTAAACAGTTAACAGTATTAAATATCACAAAATTTTGATTAAAATACCCCCTTTCCTTTATTATTTGACCTATAATTTTTAAATATATATGAAAATAATAGAAGGGTAAAGTTGGACATATAAGTTGTTGCTATTGACGATTGTGATGATAGAGACTCGCGACAAGAAGGTCGTATAATACAATAATAAAGTAACAAGGAGATTTTTCTTATTTCTAAAATAAAATGGGAGGCTTATTTTGTTTCGCTAAATAAAAAAGGAGATTTATATCACCTACTATATATGTTTTGAAAGGATCTAATTCGAACCTAAGTCTACGGATAACATCATTTTTGTAACTTATATTGACTTTTGATTTTCTTTTAATAAAAATCTAACAAGAAATAAGTAATTTATTGAATGAAAAAATGATATATTCTTTTGATAAAATAACACTTACTTCTTTTAATATATATATACTTGTCTTTTTGCACGTGTGTTGCACGTGTATTTTATATCATTTTGTACAGAATATATATACTTAAAATAGTAAATGTTACATATTCGAAAAATATTTGATTTAGTTAAAAATTACAAATTTGAATATAAAAACCTAGCATTCATGTGTTACTGTAAGGCTTTTTATGAAAAAAGTCAGAGGCTCTCTCTAATAAACTCTATTTCCCTTCGCCATTACATTATCAATTAAATTTTGGTATATCTCCCTTTGGAAATTTTTTGGTCCAATAGACGATGTGGGAAGCAGCATTCTTTGATCAACTTTGTCTTCTCTGTGTCCTTCAACCATAACAATATCAATTGCACCATCAAATAATTGCCTTCTCGGGGTTAATTTCCCTTTTCTGAAATACTTATACCTTGTTTTTCCTATTTTAATGTACACGTCATGTACAGTCTCTAATTTCATCATATACATCTATAAGTAATAATATACATCAATAAGTGTTAAAGTTCAAATCTCATCAAACTAATAAAACTCAATACAAGTTAAATAAATTTTAGGGAAAAGGTCCATATATATCTCATGTATTATAATGTTTCTTAATTTTCAAAAAAATGTAAAGAGTTTAATATCTTCCTTGGGGTGATCGTGGTCCTTTCTTCACATTAGCATTGTCACAACATGGAGCTCTCCTTTCTCTATGTCATTTAACGAATTAAAACTTAGATTTGGGCTTTGAAAACAAAGCAAATGAGACTTATATAAAAGAAAAGCATAGAAAAAATTACTAATATATTTATCGAAAATTCAAAATGATGAATTTGTGTGTTGCTTTGTTCGTCCAAATAGGTCATACCTTTCGAATACCAATTGAAGCAAGTAAGTCCATTTCTACAATACTTAATTGGTTTGATCTGAGGTTTCAGGGACCAAATCTTTTATGTAAATAAAAAGAAATTCTTACATTCCTATACCATATATGAAACCTTATCACCCTCCATGTTTAAGGTTTGATTTAATTATATTTAGTATACCAAATTATCAAATCTATACAATAATTAATGGGCAGTTTTTTACTCCTTAATTAAAGGGGTATAATTAATGGGCAGATTTTTACTCCTTAATTAAAGGTGTCCATATATCCCACGTTTCTCTCTCCCCATCATTTGTAACCAGCCGTTTTCCCCTCCCCTTTCTTCCTCTTCTCCCTTTCTTCTTCTTCAAATTGTAGAATTCAGACCTTCGAGATTTATCAACAAGTCGAAATTGCTACATTCTGTTCTTCATCGTTTTCAGAAATTGGCGATCATATATATGTTCTTCATCTTTTCTTCTCTCAAATCCACCATTGACAGCCATTAAAAAGCTTGAAAGCTTGAATTCAAATTTGGGTTTTCAAAAATCATTATTTGTTTGGATTGGGTGTTGTTGAAAATAATCGGGAATATGGTTTGGAGTTTATATCTCAATTTTGAGGGTTTTTGGTGAAGATGGGACTTGGTTTTGACTGATTTTCAGATTGATTCTCGAAGAAGAAGAAGAAGAAGAAGAAGAAGACATATTACAAAAATTGTAGATAAATTGTAGTTAAATTGTAGTTAAATTGTAGATTGTGTCCAGAATGTAGTTAATGTATAGTTTTTTTGTAGACAAATTGTATTCTAAACATCATAATAACCACATTTAATATAACTACAATATTTTCTATTCATCTACAAAAATTCTACAAAAAAACTAAAAATAAACTACAAAGTCAAACAGATCTCAATATCGTATTCACCCAATTCTCATTCGATTGTAGTTTAATTGGGATTTTCGACATAATTGCGTTTTTTGCAGAAGATTTGTAGAAGTTTTAGTCATTTTTAATTTGTGAAAAAAAAAGCATCTACAATCAAAATACAAATAATCTACAATTTATTTACAAAATATCTACAAACTGGGTACATTGAATAGAAAGAGACGAAATTTAATACAGTGTGATTTGCGTTTGAAAATTTCTGAAAGAATCTTTAATTCCCTAATATTAGCGCACCTAAATAAGGAATTTTAATACTACAATGATTCCTTATTTAATGAAATATCTGAAAGAATATTTACTTCCTTAATTTTAGCGCCTAAATAGGAAGATTATATCTACTATGATTTTGTATTTAATGCATTGTATCTGTTTTGTAAAAAAATTATTAACAGGGCGGGTAATTTTCAAATCATGAACATATTTAGTAATGTAGTTTCCTATATGGTATAGGAACGAAAAAAACTCAAATAAAAAACGGTACAACCAATGCCACAATATCTCAGGACTAATGAAGCTAAAGCAAGATATACCAACAAAAACATAATTACACATAGTTAGAAAAGAATAATTATCAAACCCAGGCTCACGACATCTATCAATGAAATCAAGATAAAGCAATAATAACATAAGTAGACTAACCAACAAAATATTCCACAAAATTATGTGAATTAAACAGGCAAATAGTAATTCACCAGCGCAAAGCCCAAGCTACATTGGATATGAAGCAGCAACAACAAAATAAGAATATGTAACGACTCGACCGGCCGTTTTAAAAATTTAAGCTCTGTTCGGTGGTGTAAGGTCATAA
Source organism: Nicotiana undulata (assembly GCA_005239495.1). NCBI lineage: Eukaryota > Viridiplantae > Streptophyta > Magnoliopsida > Solanales > Solanaceae > Nicotiana > Nicotiana undulata. Next base: position 104,754 of record ML279176.1, on the reverse strand, counting down.
AAAGCTTCATATTGTGTATATCGATTTGCGTGCGTGGTTAGATTCAGTGACCGGATAATCCGGAGTCGAATTGGAAGGAAAAAATTCAGTTTTGGAAGCCTAAGTGATGGAAGTTGACCTGAGGTTTAACTTTTGTGTAAACGGCCTCGGAATGCATTTTGGGTGATGTCAACAACTTTGTATGATGATTTTGGACTTCAACGCGCATCCGAAATTGGTTTTGGAGGTCCGTAGAATAATTTGAGGTAATTCGGCGAAAGTTAGAATTTCGGCGATTTCGGCCGATAGGTGAAATTTTGATATTGGGCTCAGAATGGAATTCCGAGAGTGGATGTAGGTCCGTGGTTTTATTTATGACTTGTCTGCAAAATTTGGCATCATTCCTGGTTAAATTAATAGGTTTCGACACAAGTTTTGCTATTTGAAGATTTGAAAATTTATAAGTTTGATCTTTGGTTTGATTCGTCTTTTTGGTGTTGTTTTATGTGATTTAAAACCTCGAGTGAGTCCGTGTTAGGTTATATGACTTTTTTGTGCGATTAGACGGGGTCCCGGGGGCCTCGGGTGTGTTACGGATGGGCTTGGGGTCAAATTTCTTCTAATCTTAACTGTTGTTCTGTTTTCTGTCTTCCCTTCTATGCGATCGCATAGGTGAGAACGCGATCACATAGGGTTCTGCAACCCACCCTAGTTTTCTTTCATCGCGTTCGCACAAATGGCTTCGCGATCGCGTACATACAACCCCTCCCCTCAATGAGTTCGCATCTCCGCCCCCGCATTCGCGTAGTACAATTTGGTCAACGACCATTTCTTTTTCCTTCTACGATCGCACTCTTAAGCTCGCGAACGCACTGTGCATATTTTGGCAGTGGCTATTTCCCTTATATGCGATCGCATAAGTTCAGCCAGTAACATTTTTCCTCTACGCGATCGCTTGTAATTTCTCGCGATCGCGATGCTTAAAATTTTGGGCAGACAGAATATAACTCAAAATCGAGGGTTTCACCATTTTTATCACATTTTGACTTCTAGAGCTCGGATTTTGGCGATTTTTGATGGGTTTTTCACACAATTCGATTGGGTAAGTGTTCTTCAACTAGAATTAAATATATTCCATGATTTTATCTTTATTTTCATCATTTGATTTGTGTTTTGAGTTGAGGAAAATGTTGGTTTTGAAAGAAAATTTCTAAAATGAAAAATCGTGATTTGATGGACAAAATGGTATTGGAATTTGATAAATTTTGTATGGTTGAACTCGTATTAGATGGGTTTTCGGATTTTGTTAAATTTGACGGATTCCGAGATGTGGGCCCGGGGGTCGACTTTTGGGTCGATTTTTATATTTTTGTAAAGATGAAAACTTTATTATTCGGAATAGTTCCTTATACGATTTATGTGTGTTTTTGAAGTTGTTCTAGTTGGATTTGAGTCGTCTGGAGGTCTTTTCCCCTCGAGATGTCCATTTTAGAGTACCGGGTTGTCGTCTTTGAGGTAAGTATCTTGCCTAACCTTGTGTGGGGGAATTACCCTTAGGATTTGAGTCTTCTATGCTGATTGTAGCCCATGTATGCGAGGTGACGAGTGTGTACTGGGACTTATTTGCAAATAGGTTGGTCTTTTAGGGTTCTTAGGTCCTTATACGCCTGTGTATGCAGTTGTAATTGCTATGACTGCGTTCTTGATTGCTAATTTCATCCTTTCCTGCTTAAATTAGAATGACTTGTTTTTAGATTTCCCTGGTTGATGATCTCATCTTAACTGACTTAGCTGAAGAGTTTACCTCTTCTATCACTATGTTATATTTTTCTTCATAAATTGCCTACTTAGCTAGAATTTGTATCATCTCGCCCTATAATTGTTTCGCAGTAATTGGAATATCTATACGTTGGTGTCAAGCATGCCCGTGAGTCGTATATTGTGATTTATGTGATTTTCCCTTAAGTGTTACTTATGTTTAGTTAGATAATTATCCATGTTAATGGTTGTTGGCCCATATCACTGAATGTGTTTTGAAGATTGACAAAAGGCGTCCAGTTGAACCAGGTCCATCATAGCATACACTTCTGAATGAAGCAGTTGGATCACAAATCGTACAAGTCTAGGAGATATCAGTGATTGCTAAGTATCAAAGAACTAAGAGAATGTCTCCTAATGCGAAAAGGTTGCAAATTGATAGAGAAGACAGAAGTTGATTTCAGCTAGGACAGAAATAGAGGAAGTAAGTTGAGTTACAATCAAACTCGTCTACCAAGGAAGGGTTGGATCCGAATTGTATCATAGACTCAACAAACGACCTCTATAAATAATCAAAGTATTACTGCTGAAAGAAGTGACGCACAAGTGCAAAAGTGAATCAAGTTCTAAAGCAAAAGTTCCAGAGGTTTTGCAAGCAGAATTGTTGTGCGATACAAAGGCTACAGTTCAACTAGAAGGAATAGTTTCATTGTTTGTATATTGAGTCTAGTTGATTGTAGTAGGAGTTTAAATATTGTATCTTATCAGCTTTCATAGAAGCAATTGTAATAGCTACACATAGTTCAAGTTAGAGTTAGCTTGAAATCTGTAGAAATTAGCTAGAGGCTAGTTGATACAAAGAGGATTAGAGTTAGTCTTAGGATTACAAAAGAGTTTATTTTGTAAGTCCGTTTTGGCTCAGAGTTTAGTGAAGAGTTTTGAGCAAATCCTACTGAGGAGTAAGTCGTGATTTTTGCACCTTTTGAGCCAGGTGTTTTTCACGTAAAATTCCCTGTGTCTTTACTATTACTGCTTAATTATTTCGCAAACTGTAGTAAGTAGTAGACTAAGAAGAACCAGGTTCTTCTTATTAGACATCACTCAAAAAATTGGATATTGCACAATTAACGTATAATATTGTGTAGTATTGAAGTCTAAAACATCAATTGGTATCAGAGTAGGTTATCCTTGAAGAGGCTAACACCTAGTAAAATATCAAGATGAGTGCACCACCTGGGAACTGGGAAGGACAATCAACTGCAAGGCCATCACTATTCAGCGGCTAGTACTATTCTTGGTGGAAGAATAGAATGAAAGATCACCTTATTGGAGAGGACTATGAACTCTGGGACATAGTCACTGATGGAACACTTGCAACAACGAAGAAAACTGCTGAAGGAGTAGATGTGCCTAAAACTAGGGCTGACTGCACGGCTGAGGATCTGAAGAACTGGGAGAAGAATGCCAAGGCTAAGAAGTGGCTAGTGTGTGGACTAGGACCAGATGAATACAGTAGAATCCAAAGCTGCACCACTGCCAAGGAAATCTGGGATACTCTACAAGTGGCACATGAAGGAACAACTCAAGTAAAAAGGTCTAGAGGTACATTGCTATACACTCAGTATGAAAAAAATTCACTATGAAGGAAGGTGAAACAATTCAGGAGATATACACAAGGTTCACAACCTTAACTAATGAATTCAAGTCTCTTGGAAGAGTCATTCTTGAAGAAGACAAGGTTGAGAAGATCTTGACTAAGGTTCTACCTATCTCCTGGGAAAGAAAGATAATTGCCATTCAGGAATCCAAAAATATGGCAACCCTTATACTAGATGAGTTGATTGGAAACCTTGCCGCTTATGAACTCAGAAGGGAGACCATGAAAATGGATGCCCCAAAGAAAGAAATAAGTCTAGCACTAAGGATCACAGAGGGAGCATATCTGGAGGATGATGAGATGACCATGATCACCAAAGAATTCAGAAACTTTCTCATGAGGAAAAAAGGCATCTCCAGAGGGGGAAACTTCAACAAGGCAAAGGCTCCTGAAAGGCCAACTAATGAGGGATGCTACAAGTATGGAAAAACTGATCATCTCATCAAGAACTGCCCTCAGTGGGAAGTTGAATGGAGGAAGGAGAGATATGAAAGAAAGAACTGGAAGAAGGAACTGGTCCAACCCAAGAAAACTACTACAAAGGCTATGGTTGCTACTTGGGGGGAAAGTTCAGATGAAGAATTAGAAGATGGTGAGACAGAAGATCAAGCTCTCATGGCAGTTGGAGAATCTGAGATTCTAGAACTAAAATCTGAAAATTTAAAGTTGAGACTAGGATCCAGCAAAATGGTAGTTGATCACTCTCATGTGAAGTTAGAAGAAGACTTAGGTAAATTGAAAGATAAAATGTATGCCAAAGATGAGCAGATAAAGTCTCTTAAAGAAGAACTTGGCAAAGTCAAACATGAATTTGATAGAACACGTAAGTGGAATAAGTCTTCTGATGCTTTAATATGGCTCCAAGAGAATCATAGTAGAAACCGGAGAGGGCTTGGTCTTGGGAGTCAATTGCCTAAATGGGATCCCAAAAGCAAGTATCTCACTCTCCCTGAGAATAAAATTTGTACCCATTGTGGGAAGACTGGCCACTCTAAATATGAGTGTTCTGCAAAAGAAAAGGCCAGTCAGAAAAATGAGAGATTCATTAAAAAGAAAAATTGGCTACCAAATTGGGCCAGAAAAAAATTTGATTCATCCATTCTCTCATGGAAAGGGACCCAAACTAGTTTGGGTTCTTAAAACTAACCCCTGGTCTCTTTTGAAGGTACAAGTGAAGGGAGGCAACCAAGTTTGGTTTTTGGATAGTGGCTGTTCTAAGCATATGACAGGGAACAAGAGAACTAAGCACATAGATGTTAGGCACCATTTTCTGAGGGATAATTATGAGAAGGGGATGATCTCAATTGAATTATGTGCCACCGATCATCAAATTGCTGATATATTTACAAAGCATTGAGTAGGGAGCATTATGAGAGAAACATGCTTGAATTAGGGATGCTTAAGATCATCTATTGAAAACAAAAAAGGGGAAAGGAGGAAGTTTTATGGCTAGAAATTTTAATTGGGTACTTAATCAGATTAATCATTGCTCAGCACTATGTCTTTGTTTTCATACTCTTCTGCCATGTATTAATATGATTCCCTAGTTGCTAATGATGTTTCTCTATTTGTGAATTGAGGCAAAATAAAGTTTTTTAACAGGATGAACCTGGTTCATCCATGCTAGTTTACATGACTGACAAGGTACGTTTTTATCTCCATACATGTATTAATTCAAGTACAGTCATACATGAGTAGTACTCTATCCTTTTATGTTTAGTTCAAATTCTCGTACTTACCCAAATAATGAACCAGTTTCAAGAAGTTCCGTAATATTAAATTAGCTTAGTTTTAGGGGGAAAGAAACGGTATAATCAATGTCAAATCACTGACAATCCTTAATCGATTAGTATCCTACTTGTGTTAATACTCGTCTGTTATAATCACCCCAGCCACAAGTTATAAATAGGCCATCATTACCCATAGTGAATAAAGCTATAGACGAACCCTGTTCAAGTAATTAAACACTCAAATCTCCACTGTCTTTTGCCCTCTCTTCTTTTTCTCTCAAAAATAAAAAATGTCGTTTGCTTCATCTGATTCTCAAAATCGTGACTATGATGAAGGAGTATATGAGTCTGATTCCCCACCGGTATACAGTTCTGAATCTTCTGAGACACCTGAAACCCCTGAATACCATGATGCTCTTAAACCTACATCAAACCCTATCCCAGCACCAAAACCCCATCGTGTCTAGGTTCTTGCACGAAAATCTGTGGCTTCAGGGTCACGAGAAAAGTTCTTGGAAGATCTATTACAGGGTGAAGAATAACCCACACCTCATTCATCCAGTGAATCATTTAAATCAGCACATGAGGACGATGCACCTGGTTCGTCAAGTGCTGAGAAAGGTAATACTGAAGTTACCTCTGTGTTAAATTCTGAAAATAAATTTGTGTTGGTTGGGTCTGTGGTGGATGTGGAAGTGCCAAGAAGGCCAAGGAAAACTGGGAAAATTCTTGAGAATGAGGGAGATGCAGGTGTGAGGGGATCTGGGAAGGATGGTTCCATACTTAGTATTTGTGGCCCCATTCCCGAGAATCTTGAAGATGATGTCGTAGTGATAGGGGGAACTAATAAAGTGGAGGAAGCTACTGCTGGATTAGAACATCTTATGAAGGAGATAGATGATCGTGTTTCTTCTGGGGAAGAAACCTTGGCTGAGAGACTTAAGAAACTGGGGGACTCATACAACCCCAAGAAGAGAAGGACTCCCAAGTCCATCAAGTCTAAGGCCTCAAAGAAAAGGAAAACTTATGAGTCCATTGGTGTACCTGTTCCAAGGGTATGAGCTACGAGAAATATTGTTCGTGAATAAGAGGAGAAGCTGGAAAAAGCTCTTCAAGAGAGCAAAAGAAAGAGAGCTGAGAAAGGGAAAGCAAAAGTGGGGGAGCCTGTTGAGGCTATTGCTGTTCATGAGATGTTGGACCTGGTCCAACAGGATGAAGAGGTTACTCTAGTGGTGGTCAAGACACCCAAGGAAAAATTGACTAAGACTTCTTCAAAGAAGTCAGCACCTATGTCTGCTACCACCGTGGGTACATCTACGAGGACACGATCTAAGGTAAAGTCGAAGAAGAAAGTTCATATTGTTGAGAAAGATAATGATCCTGATTGGAGTGGAGATGATGAGAATGAGGTTGGAGAAGTGTCGATTGATAGAGTTGCCATGTTTGGCAAGCGACATATTTTGAAGGGAAAATTACTGAAAGACTTGGAGGAGCCGGGTATGAGGTACTTAGTGGATTATCTGGCAGCTCAAGGCTGGAAGGACATGGTCCTTCGCTTCGAGGGCAGGCTGGTCAGAAATGAGGTAGTGGAATTCATGGGGAATGCAACTGTGATTGGAGGAAGGGTTACATCATTGGTCAAGGGAGTTGAAGTCTCCTTTGATACTCAAGAACTAGGAGTCATTCTAGACATTCCATCTGAGGGATATGACGATTATACAAGGCAGGGATGGCCTTGCTTGGATGGAATGGCCTCAACACTTACTATCACCAGATTCTTTTATGACAATGACGAAGAGCCTGAGCCCAGGGCAGTGTACAAAAGCGAGATGAAGCCTGAACACAAGCTGTTCTTTGAGTTTGTTAATAAATTTCTGCTGCCAAGACAAGAACGCAGGCACATTGCCAACTATATGGATCTAACGCTCATGGAGTGTCTATATAGAGGCAAGCAGATCAATTGGCCATCTTTGATCATCCAGCTTTTGGGCAGGGTGGTAAATGGCACCAAGGCCCATGCGATTCCTTATGGATTTATACTTACTGCAGTTCTGGGTCATTTTGGAGTTCCCACAAAGAAGGCTGAAATGGCTACTGCTAAGGATTTCTTTGGGAAGGACACTTTGCTGTCATGTGATTACACTGTCAGTGCCCCGGCAAATGAACCTGGTTCATCTCGGAAGCAACCGATCACAAGCAAGGTCCGTACTCTGGTGCAAGTAAGCGAGCAAAAGGATATGGAGATCCTTCGCTTGAAGACTCGCTTGGTTGAGGTGGAAGGTGAACGTGATGCTCTCAAAGCTGAATTACCCAAGGAGAAGGAGAAAAATGAGGGTGTCTTACACCAAATGTTATCTCTTCTCCAAACCAAGAATCCTGCCTCTTCTTCACCACCCCAAACTTAGAAATTTCCAGAACTACCCTATCCTATCAAGTGCCCAGTTCGGGACTGTGTCTAGTTGTTTGTTTCAGTTTTTAATTCTATCGTACTCATGTTTTGGTTGTTTTTGATTTAATCTGTTTTGGTGTTGATCAACCATGTTAATTAAATGAAAGCTTGGTGTTTTGACAAATGTCTCTATTTATGAGTTAGCTTACATTATTGGTTTCTTGTGTTGATTAATCATGTTTGCACCTGCAGTTTCCTAAATTGGCCATGAGTAAGAATTAATTACTGGTAAGTATCATTTTGCAACTTTTCGATGATGCCAAAAGGGGGAAGTGTGATGTGTTATTGTTCAAATTTTTTATAAAGTGATATTTATAACCTACTGAACCTGGTTCTTGATGATTAATGCTCACAAAAATACAAAGTGTTGGATGTGTATACAGGATAAATGCACAGAGTTTGTCATCATCAAAAAGGGGGAATTTGTTGGCCCATATCACTGAATGGGTTTTGAAGATTGACAAAAGGCGTCCAGTTGAACCAGGTCCATCATAGCATACACTTCTGAATGAAGCAGTTGGATCACAAATCGTACAAGTCTAGGAGATATCAGTGATTGCTAAGTATCAAAGAACTAAGAGAATGTCTCCTAATATGAAAAGGTTGCAAATTGATAGAGAAGATAGAAGTTGATTTCAGATAGGACAGAAATAGAGGAAGGAAGTTGAGTTACAATTAAACTCGTCTACCAAGGAAGAGTTGGATCAGAATTGTATCATAGACTCAACAAACGACCTCTATAAATAATCAAAGTATTACTGCTGAAAGAAGTGACGCACAAGTGCAAAAGTAAATCAAGTTCTAAAGCAAAAATTCCAGAGGTTTTGCAAGAAGAATTGTTGTGCGATACAAAGGCTACAGTTCAACTAGAAGGAACAGTTTCATTGTTTGTATATTGAGTCTAGTTGATTGTAGTAGGAGTTTAAATATTGTATCTTATCAGCTTTCATAGAAGCAATTGTAATAGGTACAAATTGATCAAGTTAGAGTTAGCTTGAAATCTGTAGAAATTAGCTAGAGGCTAGTTGATACAAAGAGGATTAGAGTTAGTCCAAGGATTACGAAAGAGTTTATTTTGTAAGTCCGTTTTGGCTCAGAGTTTAGTGAAGAGTTTTGAGAAAATCCTACTGAGGAGTAGGTCGTGGTTTTTTGCACATTTTGAGCCAGGTATTTTCCACGTAAAAATCCCCGTGTCTTTACTATTACTGCTTAATTATTCCGCAAACTGTAGTAAGTAGTAGACTAAAAATAACCAGGTTCTTCTTATTAGACAGCACTCGAAAAATTGGGTACTGCACAATTAACGTATATTATTGTGTAGTATTGAAGTCTAAAACATCAATGGTATTTCCTTGGTGTTGCCTATTACTGAGCATTGGTTCAAGCTGGGTTTTATTCTGTGAAGCTAATTATTTAAGCGAGGTTGGTTATAGTTGTTTCCCTTGCCTGGATGATTTGGTTCCCTAATGTTGACTTGAATATTGTGTATTCGCTATTATGTCTTGTTTCTCTATGGTTAAGCTGTGTTCTTTACGCTCATTATTTACTTTCGGTGGTTATTCCTTGTCAATGGGTTCTACAGTGCTTGTGACTTAAGTTCTTGATTTGATTGGCCGTCGTACATAGCATTTCTATCTTTTGTTGCCTTGTGATTGTTGTGACGATGTACGATGTTTCTGTCTTGTTGTGGTTGTTATCTCTGTTGGTTGCATTCCATATTTAAATTGGGACTACAGACATATTCCGGGAGCTTTCCCCCTGTACTGCTTATTTACTTTGGGACTACGGACGTATTCCGGGAGATCCCCCAGCACTGCATATTTATTTTGGGACTACAAACGTATTCCGGGAGATCCCCCTGTACTGCACGACAAATTTTGACCTACAGACGAAGTTCCGGTAGATATATCTTGAAGAGATTATGATCGAAAGATATATATTCAAAAGTATAGCTGAAAAGCATTTATCTTTAAGAAAACTATGTCTGAAGGACTTTTATTTCAAAGGTATATTTGAAAAGAATTTGTCTTGCAGAAAACGATATTTGAAAGGCATTTATCGGGGAAGTATATTTGAAAACCCTTTATTTTGAAGGAACTATGTTTTGAAGATTTCTCTTTCTAAATATATATATATTCAGATAAAGTATATTTCAAAGAAAAGTTTCTATTTGAAATGATTATATTCGAATCTTTCAATATAAACTTACGGGTGACGGTTTACACTCGAAGTATTTTCCAAAAACACTTGGGGTTGTTGGCTAAGGCTTGACGTGAAAACTGTTGCAGTGCTGAATTATTACTTATTCTTGCCGTGTTGTGGTTCCCGGTATTCGGGCTATGTTCCCATCCCTCCTTCTGCATATTACCATGATCTTTCGTTGCATTTTACTGTATTTTCCTTCTGCTTGAACTTGTTATGCGTTAATCACATTGTGCAGTCATTAAATAGACATCATTTTCTGTTATTCCCATATTTATGTCTGTTTGATTTATTAGACCAGTGGGTGTCCTGACTAGTCCTCGTCACTACTTCACCGAGGTTAGTCTTGATACTTACTGGGCACCGTTGTGGTGTGCTCATTCTACTTCTGCACATTTTTGTGCAGATCACAGGTTTTGCATAACGGTTGATCGATAGCTAGCAACGCGATTGATGTTGTGGAGACTCAAGGTAAAAACCGCTCCAGCGTTCGTGATTTGCACTGTTGTAATTATTTTGGAATAGTGGTATGTTTAAAAGTTTCTTGTAACCTCTTTAAAGCTTATGACTTGTACTTACCGGGTTTTGGGAAAAGTCTAAAGTGTTGAGATTTATTTCCAAAAGCACTTAATCGATTCCTGTACTATAATTTGATGTTTGTTAATAATAGGCTTACCTAGTCCTTAAGACTAGGTGCCGTCACGATACCCAACAGAGGAAAAATTAGGTCGTGACAAGTTGGTATCATAGCCCTAGGTTCATAGGTTCTATGAGTCATAAGCGAGTTCAGTAGAGTCTTTCGGATTGGTACATAGACGTTTGTACTTATCTTCGAGAGGCTACGAAACTATTATGAAAATTTCACTTCCTTCATTCCCATCGTGCGAGTTCCTTAATCTTGAAATTTAAAATTTTTCGTTCCACTCTCTCGCCTATGGTGAGGATACAAACTCCGGTTCCTGATGATGTTACCCCGAGATGGATGTCGATTGGGGCAGAGGCAGAGGCCGACAAGGAGCACATGTCTCAGTTAGGACACCAACCAGAGCAGTCGTTGAGGAGCCGCCCACAGTTCTAGTTTGGGAACAGGTGCCGGAGATGCCTGTTGTTACGCCCGAACTTCAGGGGACATGGGCGCAGGTTTTGAGTATAATTGGTACAATGACTACGGCAGGATTGATTCCGGGTGCACCAACTACTTCACAAATCAGGAGAGGAGTTCAAACTCCTACAACCTACACTCCAAAGAAGCGAGATCATGTTGGTAAGGTTCCACTTGTCATGGCAGCATAACATGTGGTTTCAGTTCAGCCCATGGTTAGGGAAGCAGCATCGGAGGAAGAACACCTTGGACTTGAGAGGTACATGAAGTACCACCCTCATATCTTTTAGTGGATTGGCGACAGATGATGCTTAGGGTTTCCTGGAGGAGTGTCACTACAGTCTTTGTACTTCAGGTATTGTGGAGACGAGCGGGGTTGTTATTGCCACATCTCAGCTCAGAGGAGAGGTTTGTCAGTGGTGGCGGGCATATGAGTTGGGTGTAGCCTGGCCGAGTCAGCTTCACTTGCATGGATTCAGGTTTCAGAGATGTTCTTGAGGGAGTTTGCACCTCAGTCCCTCTGAGAGGCATGGCGCGCGGAGTTGAGCAGTTGCGTCAGAGCACTATGACAGTATTGGAGCATGCCGTCAGATTCAGTGAGTTGGGAAGATATGCACCTCACTTGGTTGTTTCAGTTGAGGGGCGAGATCGTTGATTCATTGAGGGTCTCAGGCATGATGTTCGGTTCAACATGACTCGAGCGTTTGATTCAGATGTCTTGTTTCAGCAGGTAGTAGGGATCGCTCACCGGTTAGAGGGCATGTGGGATAGGGAGCGAAGGGACATATGAGTTCAGGAGAGAGAGTACTGGGAGGCGAGGAGGCCTGGTAGACCGGAGAAATCTACTAGTCCTTATTATGGAGGCAGGGTACGACACCGTAGAGGTTTTGGGAGTCAACTAGTTCAGTTTGCATTACCAGCGTTGCATGGGGTTTCAGGTACTCATGGGTCTCAAAGTACTCGTATTGTACAGTTTTCCACAGCCATGTCAGCAAGAGGTTGTTTTGAGTGTGAATGTACCAGTCATGGGGTGAGAGACTGTCCTAGGATTCAGTTAGGTGTGTCACAATAGGGTATTCAGGTGAGTAGAGGGCGCCCAAGAGAGGGAGGCCCCACATGTTGATGTGTTTCATATAGTAAGATGGAGGCCATTGCGCCAGGTGTTATCATACAAGTATGTTTTGATGTGTTTCATAGGGGAACCATTTGTATCCCATTATTGATGCTTTATACGTCAATACCACACAAGAGCGGGGGGGGGGGGGGGGGGTTTTGGGGGGGCCCATTTTTTTGGGGGCGTCCTTTTAAAAAACCCCGGTTTTTTTTG